>LBNU01013618.1:0-51242 GCA_014162995.1 Artemisia annua
AAACTACTAGTTCACAACCAGCTCTCCCAGAGAAGAGAAAAAAAAAAGAAAAAAAAAAAAAAAAAAAAAAAAAAAAAAAAAAAACAACGATGGAGCCACACACTTCAACTCCGCCGTTTCATCCCTTCGAACTATTCGTCCAGGTTTCCCTTCGATTCAATCGCTGGGGCTTTTAGATTTGTAATCTCCGTCAACTTACGCGTTTTCATTTGACCTCAACGCCAAAATTACTAAACAGAAATACTTATTTTGACCTCAACGCATGCTTATACGTTCGGTTTGGTTTGATGGTTAATTGGTTATCGTCGAGAGAATGTTTGTTGTTGTCGTAAAAAAGAGGCACCTCCCAAACGACAACTTAGAAGCTACCAGATCCTTCTAGACTCCCAACCCATCTATGCGATACACAAACTACCCACCCCGCCATTTACTCACCATACACACGTGTCACAACATCACTCGACGGTCTCCCACAACACACGTCACGCTAACATATCCACCTCTGACTAACTCCCTATATAAACAAATCACCCTAATTCGATCCTCACACAGTCAATCAAACAAACCCTAATTTTCTCTCTAATCGTTTCTTCAAATTAATTCAAGGTATTATCCTTTAATCAACTTTATAATTATTTATTATTATAACCGATTTTGTGTATGTATATATATATATATATATATATATGCTATTGAATAGTTTGATGCTTGTATTTGACGTTATAATTGTTAGGTGGATCATGTATATTTTGATATGATTAGATTTGGTTGTTAGGCTAGTTAGTACTAGTAGTTAATTAGGTGAATTGAAATTGCGTGGTTAACGCTTTAGGTTTGAGATTGTGCATATTGGTTAGATGATGTGAAGTTGCGTGGATAATTTATGTTAGGTGGAATTTTTTTGATATGATTCAACAGGTTTAGATATGGATTTATGAGGCTGCTGTGTTTGTGAATACTTAATTTAGTGCGAAGTGAATTGTAACCAGCTTTAGATAATCGTGATTAACCGATTGATGTAAAGCAATACTTTAGGTTTGTTAATGTAGAGTTGAGTTCAGGGGATATTTACTTTTTTTAACACCTGATATCATCTTGGTTGCAATGGGTGTCGTAGGTTTGGCGGATACAATTTCGCTATAGTTGGGCCTTTTTTTATGCAATAATTTAGGTGTTGATTAGTTATGCTCGAGATTTGAAGGATTTCAGTCTTGTAAAGTTTTATGTTGCATGGTAGTTTTATGTTGATTAGTTATGCTCGATATTGTTAGGGTTATGATTATGTATTCTAGCCTGAACTATATTAATTACAATGGTAGTGCTTTGCATAATTTTATGTTTGTACCAAGTCTACTCTAAAAGGAAAAAGAGTGTAGTTTTAAGTGACAATGCAAACAACATGCAAAGATATTAAATCAAGTAAATAAACCAAGAGATTCAATAATTTCAATGGAAGACAAATTGCAAATGCGTATGCATGTAATTTCAATGACAAGAACTATGCTACACTTAGAGCCTCTATGTACGAGTCAGAGGCAACATATTTTCACCTGTCTTCAATTTCAATTCAGACCTATTTTAGTAACCCACTTCCTTTCTCAAGACCGAAATAATATGGTGGTTGATGGTTTTCCTGGTCTTAGTTATGCGTTGCCGCCTCGTTCGATGAAAGAACTCGAAGGAACGGTGTAAATGCTTTTTGAATGCCTTCCTAGTGTCACCTTTTTTCTACATTAGTATGTTTAGTGGCAATTTTCTGACTTGTCAATAAGCATGCTAATGTAAAAATTGGTGATAATAGGAAGACTTTCAAAATACAGTTAGCACAGATTCTTCGAGTTCTTTCATAGAATGAGGCGCCAACACATACCTTAGATCATGAGAACCATCAAAAGGCCATGTGATTTTGATTTTGAGAAAGGAAATATCTATTGAAGTAGGTCCAAATTGATGATTAAGGCTCATTGGGCCGGGTTTGACCCAAACCCTATAACCTGATATTTTTATGGGGTTCAGGTTGAGTTATTCAACTTATCGGGTTACCCGGTTAACCCAATAAGATTCGAGTAGTATTGTATATTTGTTAGGTATTAAAAATTCTAAATGCCAGTAAACATAGAGTTTGCATGGGACGATTGGTTTGTGGTCTGTTATCTACTTTGCAACATAATAGATTTAAGGCTGTCATTGATCGAAAGAAAGCTTCCTTGTGAACGTTGTACAATACTTATTTTGTTGTTTACACAGTCCTCAAAGTATTTGGAAAGGTATGGGTTTAAGCACTTATAGGATGCTGTGCATTTATATTCTCCTATTGCCAGAAAAGTCTTTGTAGCAACTGTGCACTTATAGCTGTGGTTCAAAAAAATCTTGTAGTAACTTACTGTAAACTATTATTTCTCACTAGAAAAGTTTGTTGCATGCTGGAATGTTTTGTTACCTACTGTTAATTTGATTTGGACCTCTAATGCTCATGTTATTTGATTTGAAACATGAAAGTATAAACTATATTTTTTGGGCTTTTATTCTACTAGAACACATATATAAAAGTTGCCAACCTGAATAACCCCACCTGAACCCAATATACCGATTTCATAGGGCCAGGTTGCGGGTTAGCTTTTTGTAGCCAAAACCCGAATTAACCCAACAAATAACACCCCTAATTAGGTTGTATGTATACCCCGACACTCTTGCAGCTTTTGAATTGGATATGGTTTATTGGTGGTTTACCATGTGTTTATGTTGCGTTATTGTAGAATTGTATGCATATAAATACCATCTTGTTTTAAATCGGCTGCGATTCAATTGTTGGATGTAATTCTTATTGTGTATTGGGTTTGTTTTGACAGATGCAAATATTCGTTAAGACCCTCACTGGTAAGACCATCACTCTCGAGGTCGAGAGCTCTGACACAATCGACAACGTGAAGGCAAAAATTCAAGACAAGGAGGGGATCCCCCCAGACCAACAAAGACTGATCTTTGCTGGAAAGCAGCTTGAAGATGGCCGAACTTTGGCAGATTACAACATCCAAAAGGAGTCCACTCTCCATCTTGTTTTGAGGCTCAGGGGAGGCATGCAAATCTTTGTGAAAACCCTTACTGGCAAGACCATTACTTTGGAGGTTGAGAGCTCTGACACAATTGATAATGTGAAAGCCAAAATCCAGGATAAGGAAGGTATTCCCCCAGACCAGCAGAGGTTGATCTTTGCTGGAAAACAGCTTGAGGATGGTCGTACTCTTGCAGACTACAACATCCAGAAAGAATCCACCCTTCATCTTGTACTCAGGCTAAGAGGAGGGATGCAGATCTTTGTGAAGACACTGACCGGAAAGACTATTACTTTGGAAGTTGAAAGCTCAGACACCATTGACAACGTCAAAGCGAAAATCCAAGATAAGGAGGGTATCCCACCAGATCAGCAGAGGTTGATTTTTGCTGGGAAACAGCTTGAAGATGGCCGTACTTTGGCTGATTACAACATCCAGAAGGAGTCTACGCTCCATCTTGTGCTCAGGTTGAGAGGTGGGATGCAGATCTTTGTGAAGACTCTGACCGGGAAGACGATCACTTTGGAAGTTGAAAGTTCTGACACCATAGACAATGTCAAAGCAAAAATCCAAGATAAGGAGGGTATTCCACCGGACCAGCAGAGGTTGATCTTTGCCGGCAAGCAGCTAGAGGATGGGCGGACTCTTGCAGACTACAATATCCAAAAGGAATCAACTCTCCATTTGGTGCTTCGTTTGAGAGGTGGTATGCAAATCTTCGTGAAGACTTTGACAGGCAAGACGATCACACTGGAGGTTGAGAGTTCTGATACAATTGATAATGTGAAGGCGAAGATTCAGGACAAGGAAGGCATCCCTCCAGACCAGCAGAGGCTCATCTTTGCAGGGAAGCAGCTTGAAGATGGACGTACCCTTGCTGACTATAATATTCAGAAGGAGTCCACTCTCCACCTTGTCCTTCGTCTTCGTGGTGGTAACTGAACCTTTTGTTTCGTGTGTGGTTGATTACTCTGAACAATTTCTTGGGTACTGGCGTATTTAGTGTTTTTTGACAATGGTGGTTCTTGTTTGGTTTAATAAAGTACTCTTTTGGTGAATTGTCCATTTTTTTTGTGGGTATTTTTCTTGTGCCAGAATTCTGAATGTCATCTTTATGTTCCTGTTTCTGGTGTAATTGCTGAGATGTGCCGTAGGTTTTTTATTTGATTGTGTTTGAGCTTATTCTCTGACAACAACTCATGGTTGTGGACTGTTTAGTCAATACCCTTTGGTACATTAGTCAAACTGATTCTACTTTTGGACACAAATCATTAAAGCCAGGGAAGATAGGTGAATTCATATGACTTGAGTTGGAATTTACGATCAGATGTATGCCTACTGGCTACCGCCTAGAAATTGATGACGGTTTAGTTTGTGGTTCACAAGTACATGCATGCCAAAAGCCTTGGTGATTAGCATCTTTGCGAGCATGCTGTTTCTGGTCAGCTTCCATGTACTGGCCGGTACTTTCAGCTGCAAACTTAAGTTCATTTATCAGGTTTATCAAATGACTTTATATGCTTTATCAAATGACTTTATATGTTGGTAAGGCTTGAAGTACTTTATCTGTTGAAGAGTAATGCTTTGGGTTAAGTGTTACAGTTGGTAAGGCTTGAAGCACTATATCTGTTTGAAGAGTAGGATTTTGTAGCTTAAGTCATCAAGGTTTTAATGAATGCTGGAATAAAACAGGTGACACTGTTCTTTTTCTAGGCTCATAGAATGATGTTAGGACAGATTTGCGCGGTTATGAATGTATCGTGTTCTAAAGTAACTGAGGTTCTCGAGTGCCGTGCTCTCTTAGTTGCCTAGTTGACCATGAGAAAACATGAACATGTACCGTTGTCTAGATATGGGCAAGTACCGTTAGTTTATGTTTCATGGTTTGCAAGATTAAGGATTTTGTAGGTTTTGGGTAATATAATTTTTTTTCCAACTAGAAGGATCTTTGCTCGAGTCTTGGGAGCTGTTCCTTCTCTTTTTGAGAAACTGGTAACTGAGGCTACAAATTACAAAAACCAAAACTTAACCAACTAGTGGTTGATACAAGCAATGAGAAGATGACATGATACCGATACATCAAAAAATCATCCAATAGAAGGTTACAGCAGATATATGCGCCGAGAACAGGAAGAAAAAAAAAATGCTAGGACCTTTGAATTTTCCACCTTAGTTTGAGGAACTGTTGGGAAACATCAAAAGCTCGTTTATTGGAAAGATTCTTGGCAACAAATTAAACCTACCTTCCTCTGGTAATAAAAGCAAATTCCATTTATGATGATGAACGAACTGGTAGACCAGTCACCGGACCAACTAGAGTTGCATTCACTTTGCAAGTTCTATTTAGAATCCATACTGATAGACACAATCTTTTTCAAACTTGGCCGCTTATGATTTCTCTACTAACGATTCACCCAAAGCATCAAACCAGGTCTTTAATATCATATTCTCGTTCACATCAAGTCTAATATTTTTAGTTTTTTACATCTCGTTTGTTAGCCTCATTTTTTCATTTAATCAATATATTTCAATCTTCTTTCTTAATCCATTTGCGTTCTCCTCAAATGAGCTTCCACAATGGTCACATATTGTATTGTCTTCAATCTGAACTGATGGCTCCACAATTATAACCACATATCCACCGTACTATCTTTCAATATTTGCTTATAATCTTTTAACTAACCAAGACTTTTGCTGGGTCTGAGACAACCCTTGTTATACTGCTAGATCAAAGTTTCCAAGCAATATGAATCACGGGGAAATATGTTAATTTCAGTATGTGTAACTAAACTCAAGTTGATGTGTTTGATCGACTAGTATGAATGTGTCAAATTATTTATGGACCTCAGTCATATATATTCTTGATTTCGGTACTTCCAAGTTCCAATATCCATGGTGAGACTGTAGTTCTTGTTATGCTAATCTTATTCGTTCATTCGGATGTAAAAACACATGTATTGTTAAATAAACTTGTTCATTTCAGCTAAACTCTTGCATACTGTAGTGTTAGTTAGTTACACATTTGTCTTTTTCAGTTAGTTGGTACTTGCATCTCTACCATTTAGTTGTAAACTATCTCACAATCGCATGGATACCGATAAAATAGAGGCATTCTAATATTAGACAAAATATACTTCAAAATTGCTAAAGAGACACAATTTTTTTTTCTTTCCAATTTTAGACTTATGCGATTGCTACACTGTGCGGCTCCACTACTTTTGTGCCAAGTATCACAAAAGTGTTGGGGTCGCACTGTCGCACATCCGCCAAAAGTCAAAAAAGTTGCGCGACTCCACCACTTTTGTAACACTTGTCACAAAAGTGGTAAAGTCTCACACTCTAGCGGTTGCACAGATCTAAAATTGCAAAAAATAAGGTTGGTGTCTACATGGTAGAATATGATTTTTTTTTTTTTTTTTTTTTTTTTTTTTTTTTGGCATTCAATATACATGATGTTTGATCTAGAGATTAATTAAGTCATGGGTATTATACAAAAAGGTATTTAATTTAGGTGGTGTTTGGTATGTGCCTTTTGTGAGAGGGTTTGGGCTGAACGCTACCCAAAACAATTGTTTGGTTCATGCTTTTGTTCTTGACACATTGAAACATGTGATACCAGGGTGAGCTACTAGGATTCAAATGAAAGTTACAACTTTTTCTAGCTGGTCTCAATTTCTATATGATATGAGTCACACATTTTAGAAACTTTCTTTTTTATTATTTTATTTCTCTATATTATTTGTAAAAGATAATAATTTTAAATGTAATATTAATCTATAAATTATATATATAACACATTTTCTCTTTCCTTTTTTTTTCAAACTTTTCTCAAAGCCGATATCCCACTTGCAAATCAAACGCACCCCAATGAAACTTGAATTGGGGGTTACTTTTTTATTATGATGAAAACTAATTTACACTTATAGCTAGTCTTACAGTACTTGCTTATTTTTTTATGCAAAAATAGATTCACTTCTATTTTGAGTTAATTATACAACTCAATTAATAATCATATTACTCAATTATGTCACGTCAACAAAATATGGGTTCATCCAATCATGCTTTCACGCTTTGTCTGCAAACCAACCCAAAGAGCTAATACATCGACAACCAAAGAACGAGGTAAGAAAGGAAGTACTTGTTCAATAAGATATGAGTGACGGAACAGACTGTTGTGTCCTGTAACAAGACCGACTATAAGCTGATACAATCGTTTAACATGCAATAAACCGGGAGCCGCCCATGTTCTTTTTCTCACTTCACTTTGCACACCCGTTTCATTTCCTTTACCCTCACACGATAGTGATAATCTAACGTTATTCATGCTCATCTGGCTTATAAATGTTTTTTAATTTTTTTTATTATTATTTTTTTTAAATCATAAAAGGTACTTGTAATTTTTTTCTTTAAAGATAATACTCCTAGGCCTCACCTAAATTCAACTACTAACGAAAATCAAGTTAGCAGGAGTTACTTGGACTTATGTTAAGGGAGTGTTTGTTTAAGCTTACCTTTTGACTTATGAGCTTATATGATTTCGATTTATGTTCCGTAAACTATTTTTTTTTGGTTATTTTTAAATTAGCTTTATAAGCTTATTATGAACAAATTAGGGTCTTTTTGTTACGCCTGTTTTTGGAGGGTTGGTTAGTGGTTTCGGCAACAAAAAAGTGAAATGGCCCACCAAAATTGAAATCTTTTTGGTGAAAACCAATCAGGCACACACTAATAAATGATATGTGAGTCTTTTTCTCACACACATGCATGCTTTTTTTTTTTTATCTTTTATATTATATACATAAAACAAAACCCCTAATTGGGAATCTTTTTCCATTTCAAAAAAAATTGGAACCATACCCTTATTTTATATGTAGTAATTTTATTTAAAAAAATTATTTTCCTTATTAATAAGATAACAATTTATCACCTTTATGCCATAACACGAAGTAGAAGTTAATACAAAAAATATAGATAGAGATTTATAAAAATAATATAATATTTTCTTATTATACAGATAAAATCGAACATTATTATATTTTTAATCCACACAACACACAGTACGAAGATAACGTCACAAAAAATATAAGATAAGATGCAATTAACAATAGGACCTTAGAATGTTTAAATAGTATTATTCTCAAAAAATTAAAAAAAAAATAAAGACCCCGCAGCGTACCGCGCGGGGCATCTATAACTTAGTTTTCTTAAACAATATTTTCTGTATATCTAGATATTTTATATTATTCAATTTATTAAATAAATGTATTTTCTCTCTTATACGCTTATCAATCCAAACTAAATACCAAATCCGAATCCAAATCCTAAATCCAACCCCATCTTATATAAATTCATATAAATTCATGAATTCAAAATAAGAAAAAAGAAAAAAATAATAATAATAATAATAAAATAACAACTAAAAAATAAAATAAAATAAAATACAATTTTATCAAGCGAAACTCGACTAAACCGACAGCATCACTTGCCGAACAAGTGTAGTAACGACTCTTCGACCCATTGAACCAATCGTCCCACTGATCACCCCATCCAACAACAATCATCATCACTTTAAAAAAATTCGAACAAAAAAAAAAAACATTCTGATGGGACAAACCGCGTTCAATCTTCGAACTTTACCCGTCCAGGTTTCTCCTCGATTCATGCCGCGCTTACTTGAATCTCCCGTCAAACATCCACCCATTCATCTCCTAGAACCTCACCAGCCCGTTACTAACGGAAAATAATACTTTAAAAGAAGAAAGAAGGATGAATGATGATGATACACGGGTGCTAGTTCGTTCGAGAGGCTGACGTGTAATAACATGTAAATCATCTTTTGATTNTTTGATTACATTTATTAAGTGTTGGTTAACTCGATATGATTATGATGTATTCATATTTTATATGCACTAGTGCTAAAATAAGGCGCTTATTTTGTAAAAATTTCTAACTAGACTAGAAAAGTGTATTTGTTAGATTTTTCTAATCTAATCCATACACGTGTTGACCCTCGAGTAGGGTATGACTGTCTACATCCTATTTCCACCATACCCGGCTCCGGTGGGATTGGGTATTGTTGTTGCTGTATTATAGTAAAAAAAGAAAGTTTAGTTTCAATTCAGATAAGCACTTTATAAATTATAATAAGCATGTCCCAACCTTCTTATTGAAAACCTGAAATAAGCAGAAAAAGTAAGGTAGCGTTTAGTTCTAGAAAAATTTTCTTGTTTTTCCGTTTCTAGATTCCTTGAGAAGGGAATGGTTTTTCTTCTCTAGAGAAGAGTCGAGAATTTTGAAAATTGAAAACCCGTTTAGATGGAGTTATAATTTATCTTTTTAAAATTACTTCGGATTGCGAATGCGATGGTGGGCGGCGACGGCGAGGATGGAAGGTGGATATGTTACTAATGGTGATTAGGGTTAGAATGAGATGCTTGAATGGTAGATNAATTTTGGAAAGTGAGAATTTCACTTTTTTTTTGAAAATTGTTTGGAAAAAAGTGTGACTAAACTGGTTTTCAGTTTTTCCATTTTCCATTAAAAAATTTCTTGGAAAAATAGGGTATTTCTCACCAACTAAACACACCCTAAGCAATCCCAAAGACAATCTTATTGTTCTGTTTAAAGACAGTTAGGTATTGGTTATAACATATTGGAGTGTGACGGGAATTGAATAAGTTGGATTAGATTTTAGCTGTTTTTTTTGTTTGGTTTTGTATACGTATGTCGCTCGAAAATGTTTTGTACGTAATATATGAGTTGAAAGTACTGATATGTATGCAAATTTCTAGCATTGCATCTCCTTTAATAACGGTGTTGATCACTGTATTATAGAAGTTTCATTGCAAAAAGTGCCCCTGTAGATGATAGCATTTAGTCTACAACATATGTGGTCCGTACGACAACGAGCATTACAATGATATACGAGATTAACTAGGGCGCACACTAACTTTCACGCAGTTTAGATTCTGTTTAATTTGTGTATTTATCAGGCTCTATTTTCACCTTCTTTGCTTCATCACTGCCGAAATAATCTTTACAATTTGTTCTGCTGTAACCTCTTGATTTAAATTAACAGGTAAAGCTCACGGTTGCTGGAAAGAATACCTTGAATGAGGACGATTTTGATGAAACATCTGATTCGTTTGTTAAAGATTATGATATTTCAAGTATATCAGGCTCAGAAGACGAGGATGAAAGAGATTCGAGCCTTCGCAATGATATGAATAAGGGATTGTCGGGAAGTAGTAAAACAAAGATTTTTGTACATTTAGCAAATGGAGATGTAGTTTCGTTCTGGAAGTGCTTGTTTCTGGATGAAACCGTGAAGATTATTTTTGAACAAAATAAATTGAGTTCCATGTTGGATGATGTTTTGCCATGCGTAACAGAGAGGGAAATGACTGAGCGACTGCGTAATGTGATCCACGAACCTAGGGATAAAACTCATTTTAGAGTGATGTTGCTTGCCAGTGGTGGCCATTTCGCTGGTTGTGTCTTTGATGGAAACTCTGTTGTGGCCCATAAAACATTCCACAGGTCAGTGCCTACCTTATGTTCAGTTTTCGTCTTAAAGGAGCATTACAATTTACAGATAATTGTTTTTTTCTGAACACACCATTGATTTGATGTCCGTCGCACCCTAAAACCAAAGAGTAGTTGCCTTATCCATCACTCCATGATACTATACCCTTAGTTTAGTACTCCCTCCGTCCCAAAATATCTATTTTTGGTTGGAGGATAGTGAATACGGGGCTGTCTCACATCAAAGCTTACATGCGAAACCATCAAAAATTACGTTATTTTATCAAGAAAAACATCAAATCTACCTCATTTGTATCATGTCCTTCACACTATTAGTGTTTTCTCTTAATTTCATCACAACATCACTTAAGTTGGGTTTACGTTGATACACGCATTTTCTACATCATCTTCTTAAGTAATTTCATTAACTAACAAATTAGCTATAAATTCAACAATGTTTTGATTTAATTCACCATTAAAATGCATTTCACTATGCATATATTAGTTCCACTACTCAAATTTTGAAAAAATAATAACCACAATGACGTATTTTTTAGTGATTTTTGATGGTTCCGCATGTAAGCTTAAATGTGAGACAGCCCCATATTCACTTTTCCCTTTTGGTTGTCCCAAAATTAATGTCCACTTTTAATTTCAACCAATCAAAATGCTTGTAAGTGGGTGAGAATGAATTTTTATTGGTTAATATTGTAAGGGGTCCACTTTTCTTAAACTTTGTGAAATATGAAAGTGGACTTATAATTTGGGACGGAGGGAGTAGCATATATCAACCTAGTTGATATTTAGAAGTATCCAAGTTGACCACCATAATACTGATGTAGGTAAATAAATAGTACTTCATTATAAGGATTGCATAGTATCTCCATTGTCCATATGCAAGGTAAAAAAGTTTTATTTCATTTTGGCTATTAAGAAGGAAGTTCATAGATTCAAGGACTGTAAAGAAAGAATTGGTGTTGATGTTATGCTTTACTGTGGATAACAGTCCTTTTGAATTTTTCACACTCACTTAAGTTAGCTGTTAATCTCCTACTACCTATCAAAGGATGGATGGTGATGTGTCTTGAGTGAAATAATAATCACCGCCTTTTTCATGTAGATATGTCATAAGGGCCAAGGCTGGCAAAAAGCAGTCATCAAAAGATGCTAGTGGCAAAATTGCACATTCTGCAGGAGCTTCAATACGCCGGTACAATGAGTTGGCCTTAAAGAAGGTATATAACATAAACGACGTCGGGCAATACTCCGTTATGTTGCTGTTTTATATTTTGTTTTAAATTTCAAGTGCCTGACTAGCTATCCTTGAACAATAGGAAATTCGAGAATTACTCGCTGCCTGGAAGCCTTATTTTGATGCTTCCTCATCTATCTTCATTCATGCTCCATCAGACAGCCGTTTACTGCTATTTGACGGTGATACTCCATGCTTTAGTTGTCAGAAAAGTGCTATCAGACGCATCCCATTGACTGTTCGGAGACCGACATTTAAGGAAGCTCGGCGATTATATAACATACTGACACAAGTTTCCAGTGAACCAAAAGAAGAAACAGTGCCTATAGATAAAGAAGATTTAAAAACTACACATACACAAGAGGCCTTGCCTGGTTCTAACAAAAAGAATTCGGGGAATAATTTGGATAGCAAGGAAGTTGCTGAAGCTAGTATTGTTAATGGGATGGAGGATATGTCTATTTCAAATGTTACTGAGGGTGAAGTAACTGTTATATCGACACCTCTACATGAAGCAGCAAAGGCTGGGAATGTGGAAAAGGTTTTGGAATTACTAGAACAAGGTTTGGATCCTTGTGTCATAGATGAAAGGGGGAGGACCCCTTATATGCTTGCAACTGAAAAGGAAGTTAGAAACACATTTAGACGTTTTATGGCTTTGAACCTTGATAAGTGGGATTGGCAGGCGGCTAAAGTTCCCAGTCCATTGACTAAAGAAATGGAAGAATCTCAGAATGCNTTTTTTTTCTCTCTCTCTCTCTCTCTCACTTCTGAACCTTCAATATAGAACTTTATAAGAGAGAGGGTCTGAATGTGTTGTATGTGCATCTTTACATAATTGTATGTTTGCACGGCTGTGGATGTGTATATAACTTGTACGATATCTGATCATGTATGCTGGTTGTGTAATAAGTTAAACGATGTTGGCTTTTTAGTTGTGGCTAAATTAGAATGCTGTTTGATTTCTTCTCAGGCAGAGAAAGATGCTAAAAGGAAAGCAAGAGCGAAAGAGCTGAAGAAGCTGAAGAAAGCTAGAGAAAAGAAGGCTGAGGTGTTTATTCCTTTTTCCATATCAAATTGCACCAAGATAGCATTTAATTAAAATTCTTGATTACATTTTAAACTGTTTTGCATACTTGAAATGTTAACAAGGTAATCATATATTGAGTTAGGCAGTGACAATATATTGATCTATAATACATATTAGACAATTAGTTGCATTATTCCTTTCTCATCTTTCCTAACATACGTTGTCCAACTTTTTTGGGTAAAGGGTATTTTTACCCAACTTTGCAACTGCTATACTGATTTGGATTTGTATAGCCGTTATGTTTTCTTACGCTCGTCATTTCTGTGTGAAAATGCAGGCGGAGGCTGCACAGTTACAGATAGCTGCAGCAGCTCAATTGCAATCCAGCAGACCACAGATGACTAAAGAGGTACCATTCTGCTATTTGATTTTTGTTAGTAAGAGCTCAGTTTTGTTTTTCACTCAAGCGTCTTCAGTTGCTTGAAAGTTAAAATATAAAGCTTGCTTCTCATATTCTTGGAGTCCGAATCCACTAAACTTATTATATGTAGATAAATAGAAGTCAGGAGTAATTTGGCCTAATGGGTCTACATTTTTTCACCATGATATAGTATATGTTTCCGGATTACTATAGTTGCCAGGGTCGTAAGTGAATGGGCCAAAATTGCCATTTCTATTGTTTTGAAATAAATTGAGCATAAGTTTTGTAATTGCAGGAGAAACTTAAACAAGCACAAGATGAAGAGAGGGAGAAGAGAGCAGCCGCCGCCGAAAGGAGAATAGCAGCCCTCCAGTCCTCAGCTTCACAGCCAAATACTGCAGCCTCATCAGACACCTTATGTTCGTTTTGTAAGGTGTCGTTGGTAGGTAAAGTTCCGTTTCATAGGTATAACTATAAATACTGCAGCACATCATGCATGGATCTTCACAGAGAGATCCTCGAGAATGAATAATGAATATTAGAGAGCCTTTTCGTGTTTTTCACCTTCTCTGTTTAACTATGTATTTCTACTCATTAAATTTTGATAGAAAGTTGTTATTTTTCGGTTTCCAGTGTCTTGATACCTCGAGATTAATGGCCATTTAACAAGTATGATTCTTGTCTATTGTAGTTCTTCACTCGGTATCTTGAACCTAATGTTAAATGCGGGGTCCGTTTACCCTAATGTGAGTAACATGGATAAAACAAAAAGAATTGAAGCCTGTTTGAGTGTGTAACAAACATAGACATCTGCTAACAAACATAGTTTAGAGTAGTGGGAGCTTCGAGATATGCAATAGAAAATGGAAAATCATTTAGGGTGCGTTTAGTTGGAGAGAAATACTTCATTTTCTCAGGAAATTTTTTAATTGAAAATGAAAAAACTGAAAGCCCGTTTAGTTGCATTTTTTTCCAAACAATTTTCAAAAGTAGTGAAATTCTCATTTTTTAAATTTAAACTAAAAATCGATAAGCACATTCTGCTCTTCTCACTTTTTTCTTTCTCATTTATTTCTTAATAAAAAGAGATGGGATATGTTCAACATAAAACATACATCGTTCATTTTTAAAAACCATTTTCTTTTCAAGGAATTTAGAAACAGAAAAACAAAAAAAATTTTCTACAACTAAATGGCACCTTAGTTAACCATTTTCATTATTTAAATTTAAAATTAACCAAAACAAAATGATTATTATGAAAAGTAACCAACAAATCTACAATTTGTTTTGAACTCCCTTTTCACTCATCTTAGTTGCGAACCCCCAGCAGCAGACTGTTTCTTGGCTCCCTTCGGTTGCGATTTGCGAACCCCCACTTACGAACTCTCTTTGACCCCGATTCTCTTTTTGAACCATTCAAACAAAAAAACCCTTTTATTTGAACCCTTCATCCCTCCTTTTTCCATGTAACCCCACCGGCGCACCCTTTCCTCCAACAGTCCAACGCTCCAATTGGCTCCACCTCCAAAGTATCATAAAGATACAAAACTTCAAAAGGACCTACGAACTAAGAATGGAAATATTTTGTATTCGCAATTTAAATGCGATTTTTTTTTCTTTCCTCTCTCAAAATTTGAGGCATTTGTTGTGTATTTTTTTTTTTTTTTGGTTACTTTTCAAAATCTAATGATACATTGATACTAATGGTTAGGTACATGATTTGGAACTGATTACGAATTTCGGTCTTTCAGATAAGTCGTCCAACTTGATTCGTTGTTCTTTTTTATGGTTACGTAAATAGGACCAATTCAGCTATCCATAGAAACCAAAGATGATCAAGAAAGACTACTTTGGTTCTTGTTTGATGCGGGTCTTTGGAGACAACAATTAGGGTGTCCTCATTTTTTCTTACTTTTTTGTAAAATAACAGTTTTACCCTTATGCAATTAATTAAATCTTTGAATGATGTTTGTAATTTTTAGTATTATTAGGTGCGATGTGGTAAACTTGCTACATTATTCACGACTATATTTGGAAGGAGACAATAATTTGGACAATCCAAAATGGAAAGATAGACTATAAATTTGGAACGGAGAGAGTAGTACTTTTCTTAGAGTCGAGTGCTATCACTATTTGTTGGAAAAAACGCTAATTTATATGAAAGGAACAATGTCTTCATATCTATATCGTGGACTGAGGGCGTGTAAGTTGGTCAAAATTTGGGTAACACCGGAGTATCAAACTGTGGTTAAGAAATTGATTGTTCAGCATCTCTCCTACTAATATCAAAAAAAATCAAAACGAAGTGATTCTATAGATTTGAAAACTGAGAATTCTGAAATTAAACAAAGATGTTAGAAAAAAGATGTTTTATTTCGAAATTGAACTAAGACACGTCTGAAATGTCTTCTACATCGAGAGGAAATCACTGTGGAACCCTTTCAGACTTATGAAGACGTAGGACCACGACCAATAGATATTCCTTAACAAATCAATCAAAAATCATAATGCATTCAGATATCAGGATTTTGAATTATTTATGCAGTTGTTTAAAATTAAGGGTTACTACACTCTCTTCATTATCCTTTTGAAAAATGTTTATTGGAAATTGTATATATATATTTTTTTCTATTAAAGTCACTGTATTTGAGATTTTGTTTGTTGCAGTCGTTGTACTACTCAAAAGATTCATTTAGGTTACTATTATTTTTTTTATCTTCATTTACGTCATTAAACTTTTCAAAACATGTTTTCATGTCATCAACCTTTTTAAATTTTGTTATCTAAGACATTAGAAGGTGTATAGCATGTCAAAATCAAGGCATTTCGACTTTAACATTCTAAGGCATATATTTCCATATTGACTTCGTTAAAGTCCGCTCGTTGGCCTTTTGTATTAGATGGTGTCATAGTCAACTTCTAGTTAGTTTATAATTGTTAAAAACATCATATCATTCAATTGACATAATTTGTTTTAAAAGTTTATTAGGTTGCAATGTGACTTGGGCGCACACACACACACAATGTTCACAGTCATTGATCATGATACATAATTAATAAGTACAAAAACTAAACAGTTAACACAATCATAGATAATGAATACATCATTGCAAGAAATATACAAAATATTTTCTAAGTAACAAAATTTAAAAAGTCTAATTACTTAGATAAAACACATTTTTTCTTTTAGGGATTAAAATTGCCAAACTGACCATGAATTTGAAAAAAGAAAAATAAAAATAAAAATAAAAATAAAAGAGCTTATTTGCAAACCCCCTTTTAATCCCATAAGTCCCTCATTTGAATCTTTCTGGACCTTTTTTTTTTAAATTAGGTGAACCCCTTGATCTTAAAAACCCCTTCATCCTTAAAAGAACCCGCATTCTCCCTTTTAACCCCTTAAGTCCCTCATTTGATCTTATTCGCAACCTTTTTTGAATTAAGTGAACCCTTCCTTAAAATCTTTTTTGAATTAAAAGAACCCTCATTCTCCCATACCCCACCGGCCCACCCCATTTCTTCACCATTAACCGGAAAGCATGAAGAAATCATATTGAAACATAAATAAACTTAATAGAAAACTTAAAAAACATCTTAAAAATAAAAAATATTGCAGGATTTGCGAAGTTAACTGAGTTTAAAGCAAAAAATAATTCGCAATGAACGCATCAACAAACAATTCTCACAAGATGCAGAAGACTGCTACATGACAGCATTATCAAGAAACCTATAATTCTATATAAAAGGCAAAAAAAATATGCAATATTTGTTACATAATGTGAGAATTTATAACCAAGATACAACAAAATTCCTTATCGAACCTATTGACTTCTAAATTAGAGAAAGCTGTAACCAGGAACGATTTCTGACTCTTCATACACTATGAGATATTTTCAACAGTAATAAAGACGTGACATGAATAACAATACTACACACGGTTTGAAGATACTGTATCAACATGAGCGGAGCAGAACAGGTCCCACGGAAGAGCTGAGCATTTCACTGAGAGCCATTTGAACATCACTGGAGCCGTGCTCACACCTTATCAAGCTTGAAAGCAGAGGGAAATAGCTAGCAAGGTGCTTCTCAAATGCCGAATCACCCAAACTACACATAGCCTGTAAGGTTACAACAATAAGAGGAGCGCGAGCAGCCAATTCTCTCTTTTTACCCGAGCCCAAGGGTATTAACCACCGGGGTTGGACCCCACGAGACAACTCGTTTGTATTTTCAGGAAGTGCTAATTCAACGTAGAATTGAAGCACTTCTTGGCAAAGGGAAACAAGGCATGACTCCACCTTGGATTCCTCGTAAAATGGAGGTCTGTCAAGTGCAAGATTCTGTACAAACGTTAGACATATTTGGTAGGATTCGTTTTCAAGACGTAATAATGGAGGATCCTGCATTTGTGTCATGGGTTGAAGATCTTGCAACTTGGAGCGTAATGTCACATCAATGTTTATTTTGTGAGCATGATTTGCAACTCCGTGCACTGCATCAAATAGAACCATGGTGTTTTTTGATGATAGATGTGATCTATGCATGTTGTAGATCTCTGTTATTGCCTGCCAAAATTTTAAAAAATTNGCTGAGCATTTCACTGAGAGCCATTTGAACATCACTGGAGCCGTGCTCACACCTTATCAAGCTTGAAAGCAGAGGGAAATAGCTAGCAAGGTGCTTCTCAAATGCCGAATCACCCAAACTACACATAGCCTGTAAGGTTACAACAATAAGAGGAGCGCGAGCAGCCAATTCTCTCTTTTTACCCGAGCCCAAGGGTATTAACCACCGGGGTTGGACCCCACGAGACAACTCGTTTGTATTTTCAGGAAGTGCTAATTCAACGTAGAATTGAAGCACTTCTTGGCAAAGGGAAACAAGGCATGACTCCACCTTGGATTCCTCGTAAAATGGAGGTCTGTCAAGTGCAAGATTCTGTACAAACGTTAGACATATTTGGTAGGATTCGTTTTCAAGACGTAATAATGGAGGATCCTGCATTTGTGTCATGGGTTGAAGATCTTGCAACTTGGAGCGTAATGTCACATCAATGTTTATTTTGTGAGCATGACTTGCCACTCCGTGCACTGCATCAAATAGAACCATGGTGTTTTTTGATGATAGATGTGATCTATGCATGTTGTAGATCTCTGTTATTGCCTGCCAAAATTTTAAAAAATTACAATTATATAATAGTGTAAACTGACAATCATTCAATGATCCCACTGAGCAAAAATGGGGCAATATGATCAATGCTCATTCACAGAAAGATAAGTTCGAGGGAGTTGAAAAGTAGGAATAAAACCCTTTTGCTCGAACACAGAAATTGAAATTTTTGGCCAAACTCCCAGTTTATGGTTATACAGCATATGCAGACAAAAAGGATTAATTAAAGACATGCCTACTTGTAATACTATTTTTATGTTATCATAAATTCACATTATTAATTTGTACCAAAATAAAAAATGAACAAAGGAGCGTATGTGGGTACCAACCCGACACGGACCGTTTTGACCTGAACTAAATTGACCCGTTATGAACGCTGCCCACAATAAGAATTTCATCTTTCCCTGTTTCATGAAAGCTATTTACCAGACTTATCAATTCTTTATTCAGAAAAAGTCATTAAGAACACATCAGGCATATCCATGTTGATTGCAACAATCCTTCTTGATGAAACTTTGAAAAGAATCTATAACCCCATCATTACAATGACGCGAGTTTTAATATACACAAGGACCAACAACTTTGCTTTGATTCAAAGTTTTAATATGTCCATTGTTTTATTTCTTTAACACATTGGAGGTGTATGTTGGGTAACCTGTTGACCCATTATATAGCAAGGAAAGCTCCCTCAGAAAGATAAAAGTAAGTGTACAAAGGGAAGACAAGAAACCACCCATTGCAATAGGACAGAGTAAAAGGGAGGGAATGGGATAAAATAAATTTATGGAAAAAAAAAGTAGGAAGCTTGTGGTCGATGCCCATAATATCCAGTAATACTTCTCAGAAACCCTTGATTCCGTTTCTATAAGTAACCTAAAGGAACTGACAACGTATACAAACTTGTAAACGATAAGCACGTAAATTATTTAAATAAACCCGTATGGCCTTTGGACACTAACAAACCACAAATAAAAAACACGGATATGTAGGCATTTTAACAAAGAGGTATTAATGATCAGAATCTCTGATGAAGATATAAGTATAGATACCTGGATCAACAAAAGTTGAACCGCAGCATGGCACTTGGCATCAGATATGCTAGTGTACAGACGGTTCTTCTGCAGGTTTTCCAAATTGTCATCGTGGGTTCCATTACTTTGTCCTGTTGAAACCTCTTCATAGCATAAGCCATCTTCACTGTGAACAAACGAGAAATACGGAAGTGTTGCATCAGCTGCTTCCTTAAGGGACATAACCACTTCAAGCCATTTGTCGTCAGTAAAGAATTCTCCAGCACTGCTTATCAAACGAACAAAAGCAGCAACACCAATACCGGCAAGGCTCTGGTGAGGACGTTTGATAAAACTTACTAATAACGACATAACCTTCTCCAGAAGTGGATGAACAGTATCATAAAAGTTAACAAAAAGATCCATAACCAACTGGAGGGCATGAGTGCATGTCTCATACAGCCAAGAATCCTGATCAAACTCGTCCACATCACCATTGACAGAAGAATCAGAAGCGTGCCGAACATAGTCAAAGATAGGAAAAAGTGCAGAGTCAAACACCCTTTCCCATAATGGTAGAGAGAAGTGATGACCATAGTTCCTTAACGTATCAAATAGTACTTGAAGGGCACTCTGCCTAGATCTCAGGCCTTGGGTCGAAGCTAAGTTCAGACAATCCTGATGATATACAAAACGATATTATAGTTAAAACACCAATTACTAATTAAACATTAAAACGAACATTATTATTTTTCTTACCGGCCAATAAGGGAAACCAGAAGTATAGATGATCTTCCTTATCTGCCACCTCAAACTTCCCATCCTTTCCTGGGTGACGTGGAGATATTGAGGAGGATCCTAGATCTCCTTCAGCGAGTTTGGCAGCACAGAAACGCAAGAAATTGATGGCACTGAGACTAATATCTTTGTCAGATGTGTTATTGGTAAATGCGATTAGACAATTTACACAATCTGTAAAAGTTGTGGTCTCTGTCTCTGTGATGTATGGGAAATAATCTCGTACTATCTTCTCAATTATTTCAAATGCCAGATGTACAATGTTTTTCTGGTCATCAGAAGCTGCTGCTGTAAACACCTGTTAGGTATTTCAATAATCAGAAATCAAATAACAATGCATTTCATATAGTATATTTAGCATAACTCAAGAAAATGAAATACGTAATACCATGAACATGCTTTTCCATCCAGACTTGACATGATTGACACGTGATAAAACCATTTGAGAGACACATCGAATTATCAATTCTCTAATTTCCACAGCGCTACTCTTGCGCATGACAATCACAAAAGGCTTCATAAAGTCGTTCTGAAAATTGTAGTTTGACAACTCCTCTCGCTCCAAAAACTTCATAGATAGTTGGCGTAAGGAGTCCATTGCAAATATTGCAATTGACAAATTCCCGGAACATCCAATGGTCACAAAAAAATCAGAGAGTACATTCCAGATGCTTGTCCAAACGAGCCTAATGCGGTTCATGTTGTAGTGACTGAAAACGAAGAACAGCAAACACATTATATATATTATAATCACATGCTAAGACAAATAAAGGATGTTAGAGATACACAGGCCTTGCAGCTTTGCCACATCAGCAATTAGCTTATGTTAAAGCAGTTAGATAACATTGTATTTTGTTGACTTCAAGACAGTTTCGAGTTTATAAAACCAGTACAAGTAGTCAAGAATGTCAACCAACTGCTTCCAACTCCAAACAGAAACTAAAAGAAGCTAACTAACTGCTGACTTGGCAAAACTGTTGCATATCTCTAACACCAAAGGAATAAGATTCATACGCAATCTCAACAATCTTTGTGAGGCTGAATACTCTTGGATCAGTTGGAGAACGTAGCTCCTCCATAGACACCTTGCAAAGTGCTTTCACAAAGTCAACTATTGCCTCACTGTTAAGTTTTTGACTCCTAGTGAATATACGGTTCATTTCTCCAACCTGTTCCAACAAGCTTAAGTTGGAGACCAAATTATTAACTTGTTCTGGTGTCATACCAGCTGAAGCATTGCCGCCAATGCCAGCACTATCATATGAACCTCTTCTCATAGCTGCTGCCACCTGCTGAATCCTACCAGCTCCCTTTTTCTTAAGGACGGGAAGGATGTTTGACTTTGACTGTGATTTGTTAGATTCATTCGGAGTAACAGCAAAGAAAGTGGCATCTGGAGGAGCCCCCTCTCCCAATAAATGCAAGTGCTCAAATCGAGAAACACATGTCAAAATATGCTCCCAGGCCTCCTGTAGGTAATTCCCATCTTCATATGCAATTGTAACCATTGCCTGCAAGACAATAAATGCTAATAAGAAATCTATACCAAAATAGAAAGATGACACATTGAAGACAAAAACTGTAGACATTAAAGGTCCATAAAAACTTTCAAAAATACTTTAATCTTCATATCCCAGTTTATCAATAGAATTGCAAGTTTTTCCAGTTGTGTTCTGAACTTTCTTTTTATAGATTAGCCATTGTTTAGTTATCTTCTATCATCAATTCTGTATATTCAAAATTAAGGTCTGTTTCCACCCTCTCTGTTTAGCTAATCTCTCCCTATACTAAAGAGTAAAGAACAACTTTTTATTAGAAGCCATATATTGGTATGGTGAAACAAACCTTGATGGCCTCTATATTCTTTTGTTTAATGTCTGCTGGTGAATGAAGAGANAAACTTAAGTTGGAGACCAAATTATTAACTTGTTCTGGTGTCATACCAGCCGAAGCATTGCCGCCAATGCCAGCACTATCATATGAACCTCTTCTCATAGCCGCTGCCACCTGCTGAATCCTACCAGCTCCCTTTTTCTTAAGGACGGGAAGGATGTTTGACTTTGACTGTGATTTGTTAGATTCATTCGGAGTAACAGCAAAGAAAGTGGCATCTGGAGGAGCACCCTCTCCCAATAAATGCAAGTGCTCAAATCGAGAAACACATGTCAAAATATGCTCCCAGGCCTCCTGTAGGTAATTCCCATCTTCATATGCAATTGTAACCATTGCCTGCGAGACAATAAATGCTAATAAGAAATCTATACCAAAATAGAAAGAAGACACATTGAAGATAAAAACTGTAGACATTACAGGTCCATAGAAACTTTCAAAAATACTTTTAATCTTCATATCCCAGTTTATCAATAGAATTGCAAGTTTTTCCAGTTGTGTTCTTTTTATAGATTAGCCATTGTTTAGTTATCTTCTATCATTAATTCTGTATATTCAAAATTAAGGTCTGTTTCCACCCTCTCTGTTTAGCTAATCTCTCCCTATACTAAAGAACAACTTTTTATTAGAAGCCATATGAAAAAATAAAAGAAATAAAAAAAATCAAACTGTGTAGATCCACATTCAACTAGAAAATATCTGTGTGCATGTCAGTACGATTTATTGGTATGGTGAAACAAACCTTGATGGCCTCTATATTCTTTTGTTTAATGTCTGCTGGTGAATGAAGAGAAGTAAACTTTGCCAGTGATGTCACAAAAGCGTCTCGCTGAGTTTTCATGGACATTGCTGCTGTAACATGAATTGCATACCGGAAACCATCCAGACATTGAGCAATTACTATGTCATCATCGCTTTGGTCAAGAGGAACACTAAAGGCAGCAAGCATTGGAGCCCAGCATACTTCCACCATAAATCTAAGAATAAAGACATCTGTTGCAGCATAATAGACTGACCTGAGAAATGAAAATATGAGTCAAAAGCATAAAAGGTTAGAGATGATACGGAGAGCAAGTAGAATTCAATAATTACTCCTTAATAAACAGATCTTGCATCTTACTCAGATTTTTGTGCTTTCTCTTTAAATTGTTCTTGCATGTGTTGCATAAGATCATCGCTTGTATTATTTTCGTCACCTCTCTTGCGCACCACAATATTCAGTATACTGTCTAAACCCAAAATTCTGTTTGAATTGACAGATTGCGTCTGTTTAAGGGCTAAATCGTCTTCTTTCATTTTGATTTCATTTTTTGATATTCGTTCATACAATGATTTCAGGTACTCTGCAGGCAAATCTTTTCCATCATCTATGCCACGATTATTTCTTATAAAATCATCCGGTGACATCTGCATAGTTAAACATACTTTCAGTATTAGCAACACTATAAGGTCACAATCATATAAGTGATGAGCTCTTCTGAACTGCATTTATACCTTATTTTTAACCATGGGATTATGAGCATCAGTATTTAGAAGTATAACAGAGTAAGCAAGCACATAGGCTGTGTCAGCACTAATGAATGCCTTTGGATTGCATTTGCAGTATCGTTCGGCAAACTTCTCCATGATTCGATCAATCTTCTGTGCCTCACCAGGCAATCTAAATCCCCGCAGAAAAGATCTGATCGCCTCATCGAAATCCATGCCTTCAAAGTCAAAGGAATCAATGTATGCATGCATCACTTTCAGAGATAGATCTTCTCTTTCCCCAAGATAATCGCCAATCAAAGTCTTGTTCAAACCAGAAGCATTCTTTAAGAACTCTGCAATTTCTTCAGGCGAACTCCCCACTTTGTTCACCTTGATCAAGAACTCAATGCCCTTTTTAGGTTTCCTATTAAAAAGAGATATACCTTCCTGCCATTCAAATCTATAATTAGAACTGTGGAAATGCCAGATGGAACAGAGTAAAAGATGAAGCTGCTTCAAGGATATTATCGATGAAATATACCAACCTGAAGTTCAAGCTTGTAAGCCCGGCGTTGCTCAATTGTTGAAGCATCTGAAACGTCACTAGAAGCTTCCGGATGAGAATCTAATCCATCTACAGGCTCATTCTCATTCACATTCCCATTTTCCTGAGGGGAGTCTACCACTTCAGGATTGTTCTCAACAACCTCGAATTTCTTTTCTGAATGAGGATCGGGAATGTGCAATTGTTTGTTCATCCAATCCCCCATTGATTTTAGAATAGCGATTAAGCACTTCATTGCTTCATGTTTCAAAGCTGCATCCTGAGGCGGCAAAAGAGTAGTTGTGGCGCCAGGTTGGACGCCTTGAGCTGTTTTCAGTAGTCCATTCACTGTCCTGTGAAAATTTAGAGAATGAAACACGTGCAAACACTTGAAACTTTGAAGCTAATCTTATAGTTATAAAGGTAACATGAATGTAAAAGACCAATTATCAATAATATTTGATTTGCTGATATTTGTAATGTTGTCAATTGTATTAGAAAATAGAACATACCTCTCAAATATGTTAGATGAATTGACATCACAATCATAGTTGATGAAAATGTCTACCAGGATTTGTGAATCAACACACAACCTTTCAAAAAATCGCAGAACAATCATCTTCTGCTGGAAGTTAGGTTGTGCGACATTTTCAAGGACTCTAAGAACAATCATTGGAAAGAATACTCCAATTTCTGCTTTCAATCCAGCTCTGAATCTAGAAACTAAGCTAAAGAAAATTGAACAGGAGAGCTGAAATACAATCACAAGGGTTGATGCACTGTTCTTCAACAAAGACAGGCATAGGTACTGCCTAATGGCACCCAAGAATCTGTTCCAACAAAAAAAGGGGAAGTCATGTATAAGTACAAACAATTAGAAATTGAATCGGTACAAAAAGTACCCTTTTTTAATACGGAAATTAACCAACAATGGAAAGAAGCGCAAACATTACTTTATATATGAAATACAACCAGTGAGATTTCGTGTGTATGCAAAAGAGAAACCCTGCACTTAGGGCTTTGAATACTCTTGGGGCGGACATTAAGCTGTATATGTAATCAATATCTCCCCACCACAAGATACAAGACTATTTTACCAAACAGAAAGAAAAGCCTATGAATTAACATAAATCTTCCAATCTAGCTACAAATCATTACAACGCTCTGTATAGCTAACATTTTAATTCTTTAAAAAATCCTTAGAAAGTTACCATAAATAAACATAACTGACAAATCCTGTGTGCAGCTTTCAGAAGAAATTGCTTCACTTCAAAAAACTGTATGTATGTAATTCAAGAAGTCTGATACTCTAGTTAAATAAGTCAAATTTGCATAAGGTAAAACATCTACAGGACATAAAACATTTCAACCAAACAAGCACCAGATAAAGTAACTCTGGAATAAAATAAAAAATTAATCGGATTGGAGCAAGTAGTATTTCAGCAGTCAAAGCCATACCACGGTAGCAATCCAACAATCGTGGATTATTTGTTACTCAGCACTAAATTATACAGTCCCCAAGAATTTATAAGATGAAGCTCAAAAAATTTAAATGTATGTCAAAAAATTTAAATGTATGTGCAGAAGGGTATGTTGATCTATTGATTTATGTGGCCACAAGAACAGTTGGAAAGCATGTTCCTCTCATTAATCCAAACAAAGTGCTAGTGGAGAAAGAATGGCAACTCTAAGGACGTAAACAAAAGGAGATTCTTATCGCATCTGCAAAGACTCGTGTCTCATTCTGAAGCCACATCACAACTAAGAAACCAATGCTCAATCCCATAACCGCATGCATATAGTTTTCACAATGGCCTTCTAGCATCTTATCATTTTTTATTTATTTTTATTTTTTTTGGGTAACCATGGTTTCCGACCTTTTGGCCGTCTAATCCACGGGATTTGAGCCCACCGCCACAGACTCACACCGGGATAAAGCCCTCCCCTTTTCAGGAAGGTTGGTGTGGCCACTTAGAGTTGTTTGCACCTAGCAGGAATTCTTAATACAATATTGTTCTTACAAAGTTACTCCTCTAAATAACCAGTTTCATTGTTCTATGTATATAGTTACTCAAAACTAATTGCAAAGATCCCCTCTAAGCAGAGATTTTTAGAGCACTGAATTTTCAGAAAGATGATAACCATAGATGATCAACAGAAAGGGTTTGATCCAAGAACACACTCATCTTTAAGTCTTTTATGCCAAAAGAGAAACAGTATGGCTTAACTCACCCATACAATCAGGAACCAGCAACTCTACAAACCCTAGTCCAGAGGCTACAACCCTAGTGAATAATTTGGTGGTTCTGAGTTTATGTAATATTCATGGTTTTTAGTCTTTTGTAATGTAGTGTCCTGAAGCCCTCACATGTCTCATGCTCAAACACTTCGATCAAATCAGCCATGTCCCACAAGATCCATTGTAAACCATAATATCACCAAAATCTTAAGAGTCGATTAGCTTCAAATCTGCATACTCACTATCACCAAAATCTGCATACTTGCTTGATGAACAAAAACTGACCCATTATGAACGCTACCAGCACTTACACAGCTTCAAATCTTACCGACTGAACATTTTATCTTGTATATAATGTGGATCAATTCAATAATGGACCTTCATCCAATATAAGCTAAATTCTTACCTAGAGGATGGGAGATTTTTTAATCTCAAGTCATAAATATTTATACAGACAAGTATGGTCTTCTACCATGGATCCCTACATTCTAACCTAGAGTAGTTTATTAAAGCTTAAACATAATTTTTAAAGACCTGTTATGATATATGATCAGTGTGATTGAACATTGTCTTATAAAAGGAAAATTGTTGCATTTAGATATACATAAGTGAAAACACTCTGTTGCAGAAGTTTATTGTGTGATTCCAAAATGATTCCTTGAACAAAACATGCTATGCTCTAAAGAGAAAAACTAGTGACGTATACGTCTTACTGGCGTTGGCATTAATTTATTTACAACTGAAGGCTCTGTATCATATTTAATGCATTTAAATCTAAGATCTGCTGCCAACAACAAGTACACGCGGTATATCATATACTATAAGTTCCAAAAAAATATATATATATCACCCACATGTTCCTCGTGGAAACATCCACTTAATCATTCTAACACGCAAATATTAAGCGAGCTATTAACATCAAGGAAGAATAAACAAGCATGATATTGGTAAGTACCTTTCACTAGTTCTAAAAATAGCCCCAGCATTCTCCAACAAAATCTTAAGCAACTCCAACGCAACAATTTTCCCTCGCATCAACTGCGGATCAGCCATCGCCTCTTTCGGAGGAGTCTTCATCGACAACTTACACAAAGCTCTAAACACCAAAAACGCATCCCGTCTCAACTTATTCCCAATCTGCACATCCATATCATCGTCCCTATCCCCTTCCCCATCCGCCAACTCCCCTTTCCGCCCCTCCAACGCCGTCTTATACATACTCATCTCCCAATACTTAGCATCCAACATATCCTTATCCGTCGAATCCAACAAATCCGCCGGATGCGTCGACTCCGTCGTCGACGTCCTCGTCTCAAACGCGCCATTATGCACACCGCCACCATTCACCCCAACCCCCGACCCACTCCCCGTCCCTTGATTCAACACACCGTCAATCTCCATCATAACCTTACTAATAAACCCTTGCACAAATCCATCATCATCTCCACCTTTCTCCAACGGCTCCATCAACTCCGCAACCACAATCGGCTTCACCTCCACCGTACTGGAATCCGCCTCCATCCTCCTAAAAACAATCACAAGCATCTGAACCAGCGACGCCTTCGCAGTCGTCTGGTTCACAACATTCCTACTACCTAAATAAACATCATAACAACTCCTAACAATCTGTAACAAACTATCGCCATGTATCCGTAACTGAATACTCGTAACAGCCGATAAAATCGTTTTCAACACTAACAACTCCACACCTTCATCATTCAACTCACAACACTTACAACACCCTCAATCAAACTCGCTAACAGCCTTCGAGTCCGGTCCGCCGTTCGGATCGGACTCCCCTCTCAAATAACCATAAGCAATCAATTTCTGCACACAATCCAAAGCAGGCTCCACAATTTTGACATCACCAGAGTTACAAGCCTTAATAAAGGGACTTAAAATAAGTTCAGATTCAGTTAATGAAAGCTCGTTAGATCCGGAACCGTAAAGTACACCTGGCGTAACGGATTCCGGAGAATTCGGAGATTTAGGTGATTTAGGAGGGGAATTGAGGTGATCGAGTAGTGATTTGCATTCGTGACCTAATTTAGAGTGTTTGCGCCAGGAGCTGTTGCTGATGATTTTGTCTAGGGCTGGGATAAGTAGCGTGTTGATTAGACGGGAATCTGTGGCTTCTCCCGGAGAAGCCATTGGTCCGGTGAGATCTGGTGGTTTATGGAAGGTTTTATGGTGGATCTGTGGTGGTTTGTGGTGGTCGAGTGTGTGTTTTTGGAGTGGTGGTGATTGATGTGTCTGATGTGAAGTGAGATTTGTGCTTCAGGGGAAGTTACGGGAATAGCCTTGTGAGGTAGTAAAGTCGTTATGTGCGATGTAGGGGTGTGTTTGGTTTTATTTGTTAACTTTGGATCTTGTTATCATGTGGTAATGAGAGGTAAAGTAACAGGATAGCGATTTTATGGTTGCGTTTAGTTGGAAAANTGTGTGTTTTTTTGGATCACGCAGTGGATTTTGGAGTGGTGATGTCTGATGTGAAGTGAGATTTGTGCTTCAGGGGAAGTTACGGTAATAGCCTTGTGATTGTGTGAACTACTAGTATAGTCGTTATGTGCTGATGTAGGGGGGTGTTTGGTTTTATTTGTTAACTTTGGATCTTGTTATCATTTTATACATTTTTTATTTTTATTATCTAAGGGCCCGTTTGTTTTGAGGGTTAGGAATGGGTTTTAAGTTGATATGACATTAATTATGTGTTTGGTTGGATCTTTTAATAAAAGGAATGATAGATGGAATGAGATATTGATAGTATACTAATTAGGTGGGTATGAGTGGGTTTGGTTAATTTTGTGGGTCCATTCTTTTTTTTTCTCTCTAATATATATGGGCCCTTTTAATATTATTTCATATTATATATTAATTTATTATTTGAATAAACTTTTTTATTTAAATTTTTTTATAAAATATAATTTTAATATATATAATTTCTCTCTCCTATACCCAACTCAAATCCAAATTCTATACCAAATCCAAATCTTACTCCAAACCCACTTACAAACCAAACGGACCCTAAGATGTGGTAATGAGAGGTAAGGCTAGCCACAGTCGAAGGTCACCATGGGTCGGTCGACCGATTTTTGGATCGGTCGTGTGGATTGTGGGATTTGGGTTGAGCTCGGTCGTCGGTCATGCAATCGAAAAGAATGGTCACAAAATATTTCACACTCACACAAATTCAAAAAATCCTACCATATTTAACTAAAAAAATAAATAAATAAAAACTTTTTTTTTTAAAACTTTACCACTTTACGACCTTATAAATACCAACCTCAAACACACTTCTAAACACACAATTCAAACAACTTCTCATCCATATTCATCATGTCAAAAAAAAATACTCCCACATCAAAAAACCAACGATCCCGACTACCCCAAAATGCCCCGAATTTGAATTTCTCGCCGGATTCAAATTTCGAATTAAAGCATAACACCACCACAAAATCGCAGTATTCGCTTTCGTGCACCCGCTTTTGAAAATCCAACACAACTACCACAACCGAATCAAAACCAAAACCTTGTATCGTCCTAATATGGATTTTCAACAAGACCAAATGGGTCGTCGTATCATCCTAACATGGATTTCTCGCAGCCTTCCCAACCGTATGAAACGTATTCCCGGAGAAGCCATTGGTCCGGTGAGATCTGGTGGTTTATGAAATGTTTTATGGTGGATCTGCGGTGGTTTATGGTAGATCACGTTTAGTGGTTTTTGGAGTGGTGATTGATGTCTTCTGATGTGAAGTGAGATTTGTGCTTAGAGGGGAAGTTACGGGAATAGCCTTGTAATCATGTAATGTGAGCTAGTAAAGTCCGTTATGTGCGATGTAGGGGTGTGTTTGGTTTTACTCCGTATTTGTTAACTTTGGATCTTATTATCATTTTGTGCATTTTTTATTTTTAATTTTTTTTTTTACTTCCTCCTTCCCATACTAAGTGTCCACTTTCAAAATGCACAAAATTTTAGAAAATTCCACTAACTACACTCTCAACCAATCAAATATCATTTTTACCCACTAAAGTCTCATCTCATTGATTGGAAACTTGGAATACAATATGGACACTTAATTTGGGACATCTCAAGATTCTATTGTGGACATTTAATATGGGACGGAGAGAGTATCTAAGATGTGGTAATGAGAGGTAAGGTGATAGAAAAGCTATTTGTTCGTTGATCTGAGTTTGGGTTGGTTCGTTAATGAGAATGGGACGATGGGTGTCGTATTAGAGCATTAGCAATCATAACTTAAGTTAAATTTTAACACAGTACCACGTCAGCGTCACATCAGCTTTAACCTTTTCACCTTAATTAAAAAAAAACACCCGCAATCATAACTCAACTTTAACTCAACATTTTGGACCTCACTGTCTAAAAACTACAGTTTACAAATTAACCCCTTAACTATTTCATTCATTCAACAATCTAAATAATAAATTAAAAAAAAAAAAAAAAAAAAAAAAAAAAAAAAAAAAAAAAAAAAAAAAAAAAAAAAAAAAATGTCGTTATAACCACATGGACTAAACTGTAAACACCAAAGTACCACAGGGACCAAATAGCAAATTCAATTTATATATCATCTTCTCCATCACATAAAGCTGTACACACACTAAACACACACAAGAACACACACATTGCAAATTTACACACTCAAGAACACACACTTCAATCATTGTGGGGGGGGGAGGGGCGAAATGATTTTTTTTTCATTGATTTCCACCCTTAACGTGGCGTTAGGGAGTTAACATAACGTGTTAACGCGAGTTTCACTTCAAGCCTCGGTGTGGTTAACTCGAGTTTTTAACGCGGCAATGTGAAGGTTTAACGCCGGTTCCACGTTACCATTGCAAATGCTCTTATAATTTTAAGTTCTTGACTTTAGCTAATATTGTACTAGTAATACGGTATTTTATCTTAAAAGCGGCATAAGTTAAAAAAAATGCACGATATTAAAACAACATGGGCCGAAGGAAAGAGGAAGACCAAACAAAGTCGCGGTCAAAGCAAAGAAAAAGATGCCAAAAAAGCTTTTTTTCTTTGAAAAAGAAAAAAGGTCGATTTAGGCTCCTTCCCTTCCACCGCATAGCTGCGGTAGCAGTCCCCACCCATTGAATCGGTTACTACACCCCCTTGGATTAATGCTACTACGACGCTCAGCTTATCTTGATGAACCGAACTCTTGCTTTTATTTCTTTTACAAGTGTAATAAATCTCAGGACAGCTTTTGGAAGTAGTAATTATTCCATGCCTTACGTCGGAATGATCCCAAAAGAAAGAAGATAAAAGATCTCTCAAGATCGATTCTCTCTATCTCTTTAGCCCCACTGCCAAATGAATGTGTTCTTCCTATGTTTCTATTTTTTGATCAATTCGATTGCAGTCTCCGAAGTCCTTCTTGATCGATGGTCCCCATTAGCATTAGTGCTAATTAGCAGCCTTTCGCAGTTCCCCTCGCTGGCAAGCACCTAGCCGAGTTCCAGAAAGCACCTAGCTGTCGAGCTAGTTTTGACTCCCTGCCTGCGCTTTGGTTCTCATGCCTTGTTTTGTTGACGTCGAAACAAGTCTAACCATCATATTCCAGTTACTAGCGGCCATTTGTGACTCTCTTTATTCTTGTGGAAACACCACTCCAACTCCGCAACCACGGCTCCAATAATTGATTTGTTTTTTGAAAAGTGGGATTGGAGTGGTGTTCCCACAAAAATAAGGAGTGTCACATTAGCCATTCCGCAACCTTCATATGTTACTAGCAGGGTACCCGCGCGATGCGGCGGCGGGTACCCTGAAATAAAAATTTCTGGTGAATCATGCTTTATAATTTGAAACGTTTTATGTGACAATAAATTTGCGGATGCCAAAAGTTTCATGTCGCATATTTCAACTCTTTAACCAATGACAATGTTTTTCATTATACAATTATGATAATAAAAGTTTTAGTGAGCAATATTTTTACGCTATATAAATGACTATTTGATTTGTATTAAGTTAAGCTTTGTGGATAGGGGTGTTTGTAAAACCCTAAAACCCGTTTCTCCTAAATTCCCATATAATTTGAATTTTTCTAAGTTTTGTGAACTATAACCTAAGTAATATAAATTTCGACACAATTTATATACGAAAACATTATCACACGTCACACAAGTTAAAGGAACCCAATGTATTTTGAAAGTGTACACACAAGTGGTGGTGATTGATGTGTCTGATGTGAAGTGAGATTTGTGCTTCAGGGGAAGTTACGGGAATAGCCTTGTGAGGTAGTAAAGTCGTTATGTGCGATGTAGGGGTGTGTTTGGTTTTATTTGTTAACTTTGGATCTTGTTATCATGTGGTAATGAGAGGTAAAGTAACAGGATAGCGATTTTATGGTTGCGTTTAGTTGGAAAATATTTTCTTTTATTTCTTATTTTTTGTTTTGTAAAAAGAGAGATGAGATATATCTCCACAAAACAATTGAAAATTTAAAAAACGCGTTTAGTTAGAGAAACATGTGTTTGTGTTTTCCATTTTGCAAAACTAGAAAACATGTTCAAGTAGTGTTGTTTTCTATATCCATTCTCTAGTAACATTTGTAATATTATACACATATTTGAAACACAAAAACAAATATTATAAACTAACTAACTAAATCTTAAAACTACACTAAATTCATCATAAAACAATAAATTCGACATAAAGTAAAACGTACAAAACGTAAAATTTAACATGACTAAAAAGGTTTAATACAATAAAAATAAAAAGTTAAAAAAGTAAAATTTAACATTATCTAACATGAAAAAAAAAATCAAATGACTACAATTCAACACAAAAACAATAAATCCATCTCTAAACAAACCCATCCATGACCATATCGATTTTAAGATCACACTCGAGCACCTTGATTAGCACGACGACTCATATATTTTTCCCACAAGTCATTTGCAATTGTATTTGAACACAATCTCTGTTTTCCTTGTTTTCTACAAAACATTTTGTGGAAACAAGGGTGTTTTCCTCCAACTAAATGCACCCTATTTGTTCGCTGATCTGAGTTTGGGTTGGTTCGTTAATGAGACATAAGTTCAAAGATGCACTATATTGAAACCAAGATGATATGAAAATGTTGTAATAGTGTACGAGCCCCCACCAACTTCGCAACCACACGGCTCCAATAAGTGATTTGTTTTCTCAAAAGCGAGATTGGAATCGTGTTCTCGCAGAAATAAGAAGTGTCACATTGGCCATTCTGCAACCTTCGTATGTTATTTCTAGTTCTTCGATCAAGTGATTGACTATGATATGTTATCATTTATTTGAAGAATTTAATTCATTCTTAATCTAATATAACAATTATAATATAACGAGACAAATATAAATTAAAGTTGGATCCTATGATAATTTTCTTTTAAAAAAGACAACATATTATTAAGAACTTCGAAAAAGATTAAAGTACAATAAAAGACAACATAATATTGAGACGCATTGGTCTAGTGGGTGAGGCTTATTAAGACCACTCGAGCATTGGTCCAGTGGATGGGGCTTATTAAGACCACTGGAGCATTGGTCCAGTGGGTGAGGCTTTAATTCTTGAGTTGATAGACTCGGGTCGAATCCCATTCGTGGCACTTTGCTCCCGGATAAGTACCCACCTCTGCAAAACCAAGGCTCACTGGAGAGACTTTGTGGATAAGAGCTTAAGAGTCCGAGAGTCTCGACTCACTCCAGTTGGTGCCCCACTAGGTCAGGAGAGCCAGGAGCTATTCCTTATGAGTGGACAATAGCTNATTTATGATGAATTGTGTTTGAATCTTTTTAAAGATTTGAACACACTATTGTGAGATCTTTGTAATTTTTAGTTTGTAACTTGTTTGTGTTTAGATTTAGGTTATTTAATGGAGGGTTGTACATTGTGTTTAAATTGTTGTAATTTTGGGTGTAGGGGTGTTTTTAATGCTATTAATGTATAATTCATAGCAAAGTGGTCTGAATTTCATTCCATGCTATTTTTTGTTGTACACCATGCTGTGGTTGTTGTAATTATGCATCATTTTTTATAAATCTGAAATTTTTGGAGAGAAAGTGCTTCCTCCATTATAAGTAGTATAGATATAGATTTCTAGCTCTTCGATCAAGTGATTATTTTAAATATTTTTAGGACTATGATATGTTATCAATTATTTAAGAATTTAATTCATTCTTAATCTATAACAATTATAATATAACTAGGCAAATATAAATTAAAGTTGTATCTCAAACTAGACAATTTTATTTTTAGAAAGACAATATATTATTGATAACTTCGAAAAAGTACAATATAAGACGGCCTTTTTCGATTCATTTCGATTAACAAGAGAAGTAGAGGAAAAAGGGTTAAAAAAAACAAATAAATAAATAAATACGAACTAAGTAAACAGTTCTACCTTTAAAATACAAATGAGAGACTCGTATGATACCTTTCTAAGCTTTTGATAGTTGCAACGTCAATTGAAAAGATATTTTGTTTGTGTTCTTGAGTTTTATTACTATCTATACTACATATAAAAGCAAAATGGTCAATGTAGAAAAGTGAAAAAATAAATGTTGGAAAATTTATATTGGGTAAGAAAAAACTTAAAACGTCACAATAAAAGAAATTTTGAAACTAAAAAAGGAAATGTTGAAACATATGTTTCAAAAGGAAACTATTAGTACACATCGAAAACCGGGTTGACCCGAGACGCTTCAAACCCGGCGGGCTGACCCGGGTCGGTTTAATTTGACACGTTTTTCGACAAGAACGATTCAACCGGTTGAACCACGCGGGTCGAACCGGATTTCAAAACATTATGTTTAATCCCCAAATCCTCAGACTTTTATTATTTTTTGTTTATAACTCATAAACTATTTTTTATCACTAAAACTATCTGTCGCTATAATATTCCGTTGCTATAGACGAGTACCACAGTTAAAGAAAAATAAAAGAATGTATAGTAAACATTTTGTTCCCAAAACGGGAAGGAAACACTTTACTTTCAAAATCAACAAAATAAGACTGCTTTCTATCTTTTCTTTCATAAGTACTACTCAACAACTTTTATTTTCTTTTTAATTTCTTTCGTTTTCTTGCATTACTCTAACTCGTAAACACATTGACTCAGTTTTTTAACTCTCGAATTTACCTAGATATTGTCGTTGTTGTTGCTGCTGTTGTGTCAATCTGAAGTCCAAAACTCCAAATATCGTTACCTTCATCCTATCTTCTTCCTTCCTTCCCCTCTGCTCTCACACCTGCAACAAACACAACCCCCTCACCATCCCCACTCATTCCAAACCCAAAACCCATCAAAACCCACCTCACCTCCCCATTCCCATACCCCAATCATGTCCAAACACTCCCCAACTCCCTAAACCCCATCCCACCCCTTCCAAAACCATGTCATCATTCTCAAACCCAAACCTTACCCTAATCCACAACCCCCATTCCCATTCCCATTCCTTCACTCCATCCAAACACTCCTTATTCACAAACACCCTCCTTCTAAAACCCCAATTTACACCATTATTAGTTTGTTGTACAGCTGGTTACATAGCTCAAACAGTGAAAACTGAAGATGAAATAAGTAAAAAGATTAAGTGGGTTGAAATTAAGGAAGATGAAATAAATGATGCACAAAGGAATCATATTTCGAGATTGCCGAAAAAGATGACGAATAGGTGTCGGGCTTTAATGAAACAGTTGATTTGTTTTTCCGAGGAAAAAAGCGGGTTTGGGTTGAATGAGTTGTTGGGTGTTTGGGTTAAGAGTATGAATCCTGCTAGAAGTGATTGGCTTGTTGTCATTAAGGAGCTGGGATATATTAATCATCCGCTGCGGTTAGAGGTAGTAGTAGTATATTATTTGCGCTAATGGCGTAATATGATAACTTGCTTGTCGTGTTGCAGATTATTGTTACAAAGTCGTTAAACCTTAAAAATGTTCTATTTTCGTTATATGTGTAACATTTGAGAAAACAAGTTGCGAAATTGGCATGGGAATTACTATTAGGATTAACGTGGGTATAGTTTTTTGGGTGAAGGTATTTGATTTTTTGGTTGCATTTTATTTTTATCATAGAAATGACTAGTTATCGTATATATGTTGCCTGTTGGTCATAGGGCATTATACTATTTTAGATGATAGAGATACATGTTCATGCTAGGTGGACTTAAATGTTTGATGTCAAAAGGATTAGTTTTTTACTTCAGAATCGATGTATAGGTATTGGCAAACACAATGTGATAGCTATGTTAGATTCTACAACCAGAACTAAAATAGAAAAAGTCCGTAAGTGGTTAGGTGTAAAAAATGGTTATGATGAAGATCAATTTTTTATCTTATAAGTCAAACTTTACGCCCCTTCATCCCATAAAATGACGCACAGTATTAGTGTCTTGATGCAGGATGAAGCCACTATATATTTTCTGCGAAAGTGATTGTGAATGACAATATCTGAAAGAAAACTAAAATTCTCTTGAAATGCTTTCATAAATTTAGTCTTTGTAATGGTGAAGGGCGATGCAAATTTGGTAGGTTCCGTAAAATTTCCAAACTATAATTTGTGCCTAAATACTGAAATTCTCTACCTAAGACACCCACTGAGGGAACTGACGAGTTTAACACAATTATTGAAACAGAAGAAAAGAAACTTGCAAATCTTGAGAATTGGAATAAACTTGAAATTGGAGCCCCAAATGAAGGATTTTGGGACTGCCGATAGGCTAAGGTGGCATTGCACGTTGTCTTAATTTCTTTGAGACCTTCTGATTGGATAGGGGCTCCATAATTGCTCTTGTTTAGAAAGTTAAGTCTGTTTAAAGCTTATTTGTTTCCTGCACATCTCATGCTCCACAATCCCTCTTGTTGTCCTGCACAACTCATTAGTTAAGTATTACAACTGTTATGGAACATAGAGAGCACTAGAAAACCATTGATCTATGGATTGTGCTTTCATATAATACGTAGTAATTCTTATTACTCCTGAATTTGCGTTATAGGTGGCTGAATTTGCACTTCTTGAAGAATCATTTGAACCTAATATCCGTGACTATACGAAGATAATTCATGGTTATGCTAAGGAAAATCGATTACAAGATGCTGAAAATGCGCTACAAGCCTTGAAGAATAGAGGCTTCGTATGCGATCAAGTGACATTAACAGCTTTGGTTCACATGTACAGTAAATCTGGCAACTTTGATCGCGCAAAAGATACATTTAAAGAAATGAAACTCCTTGGGCTTCCTTTAGATAACAGAGCCTACGGATCAATGGTTATGGCATACATCAGAGCCGGGATGTTAAAAGACGCAGAAACCCTTCTTAGAGAAATGGAATCTCAACAAGTTTATGCAAAAAGTGAAGTTTATAAGGCAATGTTACGAGCATACTCCATGAGTGGTGATAGTGTAGGAGCTCAAAGAATCTTTGATGCAATTCAGATTGCGGGTATAATTCCTGATGATAAGATATGTGCGGTCCTTATCAACGCATATGTAGTTGCAGGTCAAAGTAGAGAAGCCTGTGTTGCATTTCAGAATATGAGGAGAGCTGGTATACTTCCTAATGACAAGTGTGTAAGTTTGATGTTGCATGTTTATGAGAAGGACAAGAAGCTTAAGGAAGTGCTTGATTTTTTGATTGATCTGGAAAAGGATGGTATAATGATCGGGAAAGAAGCTTCAGAGAAATTGGCTCGTTGGTTTCGAGAGTTGGGAGTGGTAGAAGAAGTGGAACTTGTTCTGAGAGATTATGCCTCAACGGAAGCATAATAAATTGTGAATTGCTTTCGAAGTCCACACTACCTTGAGCTAATACTTGGAGCAGGACAAAATCGAGCATCATTGTATGTACTCCTCACTCATTTATTATACCTGTCATTTTATACGAAGTGTAAATTACCATTACTATCTTTTTGCTTTATAAATTTATTACTCCCTTAAGGCCTTAAAATAAGTGGAGCATTTCCTTTTAGGTGGTCAACACAAAATGTTGGTTACCTTGTCTTTATCAAGGGCCAATTTAGATATTTTAAGTAAATGTTCTCTTTAGACTGTTTTATCAAGTCCTTATTTTGCATTTATTGAAGATGGTAGGACTATATCTTTCAATCTGCTAGAGAAATCGGGGCCTAATGATTCGTATCTTACTCTTTTCATCGAAACAAATTGCAAAACTGATGAGTGTTAACTACTTAAGTTAACTCTCAATGATAACAAAATAAAAGAATCTTGCGAACCGAATATTATTACCAGTAAAACTCTGCTGAAAAGGGCATTTAATTCGAAATGAATTGCTAGGAAGTGGGGATGCTGCAATTTCTGAGACTTGATTTTCCTCATGTTCTTGAGATATGGAGATGCATAATATTAAACGTAAATTTACACATTTTTATGGTTGTAGAGTTTCAAGTTGAAGTTGGTCCTGCCTTATGGGTGTTCTCTATGTGTTTGACCAATCAAAACACGGCTGTTGCCCACTTTCTCTGTTTATTCTGCTGAGTTGGTTTTTGTTATTTGCAGTTCAGGATCATGACCGAGCAGCTGCTATGGTTGGCTTGCTGCAGTTCTACAGAAGCCGCATACAAAGCAACTGAGATCATAACTAGTGCCGCTGCTAAAATGACCAAATGCCAGAGAGTAAGGTGTTGTTTCTGTTAGGTAATAACCNCCCTCACTCGTTTATTATACCTGTCATTTTATACGAAGTGTAAATTACCATTACTATGTTTTTGCTTTATAAATTTATTGCTCCCTTAAAATAAGTGGAGCATTTCCTTTTAGGTGGTCATCACAAAATGTTGGTTACCTTGTCTTTATCAAGGGCCAATTTAGATATTTTAAGTAAATGCTCTCTTTAGATTGTTTTATCAAGTCCTTATTTTACGTTTATTGAAGATGGAAGGACTATATCTTTCAATCTGCTAGAGAAATCGGGGCCTAATGATTCGTATCTTACTCTTTTCATCAGAAAAAATTGCAAAACTGATGAGTGTTAACTACTTAAATTAACTCTCAATGATAACAAAATAAAAGAATCTTGTGAACCGAATATTATTACCAGTAAAACTCTGCTGAAAAAGGCATTTAATTCGAAATGAATTGCTAGGAAATGGGGATGCTGCAATTTCTGAGACTTGATTTTCCTCATGTTCTTGAGATATGGAGATGCATAAGATTAAACGTAAATATAACACATTTTTATGGTTGTAGAGTTTCAAGTTGAAGTTGGTCCTGCCTTTTGGATGTTCTCTATGTGTGTGAACAATCAAAATGCGGCTGTTGCCCACTTTCCCTGTTTATTCTGCTGAGTTGGTTTTCTGTTATTTGCAGTTCAGGATCATGATTGTAACCCCTCAGAAACCGAGCAGCTGCTATGGTTGGCTTGCTGCAGTTCAACAGAAGCTGCATACTTAGCAACTGAGATTATAACTAGTGCAGCAGGCAAAATGACCAAATGCTGCAGAGGAAGTTGTTGTATCTGTTGGTAAACACCGGAGAATTTCATCCTTTAGGCGCAAAAATGTTAGATAGTTAACTATTACAAATCATATGTATGTCCAATTGAGCTCACATTTTACAAAATGTAATGTGCCTACTGCCTAGATTGCTAACATTGTAAGGTTTAGCTAATAATCAGTATTCTTTTTCAACTACCATGCTGGTCAAACTTTTCAATTTTAATTTGGAGGTGTGACTGATAGATGGATTGGATAACAAGTTAAAGTAGATAAGTCAATGGGTATATTGTGCTGATACATGTTATCGGGTTTGTTGGGTTAGCCGTTAGCCTGTCTGGTCTCCTTTGTAAAGTAGATACAAGTTAACATTTGAGTAACATCTTAAACACAGTTATGAAAAAACAATAAAACATAATGTGGAACCTGGTATGCATGAAGATGAGAAGCAACAAGGCCTTGCTCCATGGAGAAGTTATTTCAACCTCTTTTTGATGATTATAGATAGAAAATTTAGTTAAGATCGAAGAAAAATACTGTGATATATTGATTGTTAAGAACTTTGTTTAAGAGTCCTTGAGTCAAAATTTATGTATTTGATCAGTATACCAGAAATTGCTTATATGATCACATGTGCTACCTGTGTGTATAATGAATAGATATGAAATTATAATTTGTGTTCAGCTATTAATAAACAGTTGACATTGAATATGAATAGGAAATATAAGAAAGTTAATTATCATTAATCAAGACATCTTGACAAGTAAAATCCCAATAAGATTACATGGGGAAAAAATTCAGAAGTCAAACTCCTGGATCATTTTTGGTCAACTGGTAAAGTCAAAGTAGAAAGTCAAAGTCTTTCATCTTTATTTACTATGTGGTGGCAAAGCTGAAGCTTCTGAAGATCCGGTGCTCTGTCTTTGCAAAAGATCCCTAGCCAGCTCATGGAGATCACCAGTGCCACCACCACTGTCGTGTTGTGGTGGAGTGCTAGTGGTGGCACCACTAAATTGATGATCAGGGTCCATAAGTCTTGATGATGGTTGCACGGACCATGCTGAACTTTGTATCATTGGATCAAAAAGTACTGACAAATCATATATGGCAGGGAGACATGATGTCGTGATCGGGAGGTCAGCGATGGAGAATGCAGCTGTCGAAGGTGGCACTTGAGGTGGCGGAGGTGGTAGTTGAACCTCTAGTGTTGCTAGGTGGCTTCGGAAATAAGATAGCTCAGCTTGTAAATTTGCCACCTAATACAGATTCAAGATATTGCTATAAGTTCTAAATAAAGCAATGTTTGGATTTTTCAAATCTAACAATAAACTAGAGTATAAAAGACCCAAAGTAACTTGTAAGCCAATTTAAATAGGTTGTTTAGATTAGAAGAGTAAGATAGTTGTTTAGAATTGTTGAGTCATTTTAACAACTACAGTAACTAGTTTCTTATGAATACAAGTATAAGCCATGTTTCAGTCATTCATTCGGCTTCTAGTCTTTAAACCATTAAAAGTGAAAGCAAAAATCGAAATCCCATGTGATCGATCAACATTTAGTTCTTTATCTTTAGATGAATTTAGTTGTTTAAAAATGACTAATCCCTCAATGTATAGACAAAAAAATCCAGAAGACACACACGCTGCAAGTTAACAATAATATGTGTTTGAACCATGGTTGTCAGGATCCCGATCCTCATCTTAGGATCTTACGATTTTACGATACTGCAAAGTAAAAACGATCCGGATCTTACATAGGAACTTTGAAAGCTTAAGATCTTATAGGATCCCGATCTTGACCATAGGATCTTAAGATCTAATCCGATCCGATCCTACTTTTCCCGGATATTAAACTAGAAAACTGCAAATTTTTGGATTATTTTTTGTAGAATTTAAAAAACAACATGCTAATCTTATAAAACACTTCATAATCATAATTTAGGACAACATTTCAATGAAACATTCATATAATTTTGTGTTTATGATATATAATAATTTGTAAATTTGTATAATATTACAAAAACTATTAAGAAAATGACATTATAGTAGGATCTTAAGATCCCGATCCGATCTTATGATCACGATCTTGCAAAGATAAAAACGATCCTAGATAGGATCCCGATCTTGAAAACCTTGGTTTGAACCGATTCTTAATGGATTAAACATGAATTTGTTTGTTATGTTACGTTTTTACGAGCAACATCTTATGTCTTAAATTTAGCAGTCTCTCTAAAATGGCAAATAAAATTTCAAAATTTTTTCATTAAGAAGATAACGTGCAATCATACAAGCTAAAAAAAATATATAATAAAAATGGGAAAAGTGTTCCTTGGACGCAATTGGAAGTTAAAGACTGGAAGGTACGTCACCTTTCATTTCATTCCCATCAAATCATCAAATATTCTTGAACACCATTTATGTATTATTTTCTTACTGTATACTTTTATTTTGTCACTTAGAATCAGAAAATATATAATAAATTATAAACTAGAATAACGAGTAGAGAAAAAGACCGACCAATTCCTGAAAAACTCCAAAGAGGTTTTAATGTGTCAAGGGAAACATTGTAGTCCCCAATAGTTGTCATATACCCCAACCAATCCATCAATTTAGGTATCATATTATTTTTATAGTCATGTAATGAAGAAAAATGATCTACTTTTTCTTGACCAACTTAACTCCTTTTATATATAACAAAAAAAAAAAATTCATTATTAAGAAATTACCCTTTACACTTGTTCATGTTTGCCCACAGTGTAGCCCTAACTTCTTGGCTTGCTGTACATTTAATTTGAATAGCGATTAAAAGCACAAATTTCAGGATATATACGATGTTTTCACTCATAAAATTAAAGTTTATTAAAGGAGTTGAAGAATTGTTAAGATTAAAACAATCGAGGTAAAAGTTGAAAATGAGTCGACGAATGAATAAGTTGATCATCGAACTCGCTTAAGAGGTTAAAAATTCTGATTAGCAACGTAACGTATTAAAGATAATAGATTGATAATTAGAGACTGGAAGTTGATAGGTCTGAGACTCGGAAAAGAGTAATTAGAACATCAAAAATATTAGAATGAAGTTTTCGAAGATGCGTTACTTATCGTTGAAAATTGTTTGTAAGAATATACATTTATATATATGTAGTATCTTCACAGAATTGAAACGTGCAAGTTTAGTTATGCATTTTTATACCCGTAAAAGAATGCACAATATATCTACGTAGCAACGTACGTTTTGTTTGTCTAAAAAATTAAAACAACTAATTATTAAGCTCTAGTGCATCCAATTTGGTAAATTCAATTCATGGGAAGTTTGGACATATGATTAAGCATATATAAGTATATAAACACCATTTCATGTCATTTTGTTCATGTTAGTAGTAGAATAAATGCCACCTTTTGTGTATTTTTCTGTGAAATGCAAGTGTTATATCCAGAAGATATTTATATACACACATAATGTTTTTATCTCATGATCGAAATTTCAGTAGTAAGATTTACTTAGTTAATTATGTTAATGTCACATGAACGTTTGAAGTTTTGGAGAATCTTTTATACCTATATCATGAAGTAATTAAAATGAGTATGGATACCAGTTTATTTTGAATATGTTACTGAAATTTAACCAAAAAAACAATTAAATGTAGAGAAAATTTATTACACAAGGGTCATGATCAAGAAGATGAACCTGTTGTTGAAGAGCAAAAAGATGAGCCACGCATCCATTGACAGGGTCTCGAATCCTAGCTTGAGCTTCATAACATACAGTCACAACCGCGTCAAGACGCTTGTGCACTGGTATGTGTAGGAGAAGCTTGGAGAAATTACTAGCTCCGAAAACCTTGTGCACTGCCGCGAAATGGGCTGCACCTTGTTCCGAATCAAAATAAGGTGCAAATATGCATCCTGCTACACATTTTCTTCTTAAGAACTTACAAGCTCCACATGGCCCACTGCCGCTGGCGACGCTACTACCGCCGCCAGCGGTGTGGCTAGTGCTAGGATTTGCACTCATTTGGATGTGGGCTTAATTAGTTTGTGTGCTTACTTTCAAGTTTAAATGTCACGTATAGTAGTTATTAGGGTTTGTGTAGGTAAAGAGAGAGAGAGAGAGAGAGATAAGAAATATTTTAGGGTTTGATAGGTGTGTTTTATGAGAAAATTTAAGACTTTAAAGGCACGAAGAAGCAAAGCGCGCAATCACCCATATAAGTTTGCTTGCGTGAAGCAAACATATGATATAGCCAGCTGATTCAATTCTTTCTTTATCTCCTTGACTTAATTAGTTATCTAAACGAAACTCTTTCTCTTTTGGGAAACGTTTTGATAACTCGAATGGCTGACTGATTTTCTCTGTCACAAATGTATATTTCCTCTATCTATCTCTATATCATGTATGCATGAATGTTTTGGGGTATATATATATGTTTGTATGTGTATCATATTTATAGGGTGACGAATAAATGTTTATATAGATATATACTCCATGTTAGTATATATGTAACTTGATTAATCTAAGAGTACTTTACAACTAAATAGAATAAAGATGTAGGTGAAGGTTTTCACTTTATGTCACTATATGTCTTCAACTATTTGCTTTTTTTGCCTACTTTGATTATATTTTATGTGCTCGAAGTCGATGTCCCTTGACTATATATCCGATACTATTGCAATTCAAACGCAATTTACTATTATCCATTTTACTTCATACATGTGTGAGTGTAAACTTTGAGTTTTAGTTCTCTTTATGTCTTGTACAATACATAGGGGTGTGCAAGAAACAAAAAAACCAAACCTAAACCGAAAAAGACCGAAGAACCGAAACCAAAAAAAACCGAAACCGATTGAAAAACCGACGGTTCGGTTTCTATATTTTGAAAAAACCGAAGTTTTTGTTCGGTTTGGTTTTAGCATTAAAAATTGACCAATAGAAACCAAACCGACATTTAAAGTCAAAATGCATCTAAGACCGACATTTAACTATATCATGTCGAGTAACTACTCTTTGTTTCATATGCTTCTTGAGCATGTCATTTAGGACGGATAATAAGTTCTCTTCCAGGATGTTTTCTGTTTTTATTAGGTTTTATTGTTATTATTGTGTTGCTCCATGACGCATAAACAACTCTTTTTTAGGATTTAATATGGTCATTTGTTTCTTATCGTCATTATTGTGTTTTTTGTTTTTCTTAATTGTTGTTTGGATTGTTTTTTCAAAGCTGTGAAGGTGTTATTTTATGATATATGTCAAATCTACTTTGAAAAAGCAAAGCTCGAAAGATCGTATAGAAACCGAAAAAACCGAAAAACCAAACCAAAAAAAACCGAAAACTGAAAAAACCAAACCGACACAAAACCAAAACTGACTGGTTTCTAAAAATCAAAAACCACAATATTTTGGTTCGGTTTCTGTTTTATACAAAAACCGAATCATGCTCACCCCTGATGTTGTCTAAATTCTATTAGGGTAATGCTCATGGTTAAGTCGCGCAACAACGTTTGAGGCATTTGGAGACGACCCAAGTTGTCGCCCAAGGTTCAAAGGTCGTCGTTAAAGGCATTGACGACGACATATGGTCGCCAAAACGTCATCGTTGTAGGTCCGTCGCTAAAAGTTTTGACGACAAAAGTCAAAGGCGTCTAGCGACTAAACATGAGCCCATAGATATTCTCGTACAAAGATAAAAGAAGTGGATCCATCAACTTTTAGGGGGGGGGGGGGGCCAACTGATCGCAATAAGAACTTAACTTAATAAAAAATAAATATTTACATTATTAATTAATTATATAAATATAAAATATATTAAAATAATAAACGATTTATGCTGGGGTCCAAACTTTTAGCGTCGACACGTGTCATTGCTAAAAGTAGTCTGCGGTTAAAAAACTACAGGAACTGTAACACTTCCAAAAATTTTTGGGAGAAAATGTACCAAATCTCAACATTAAAATTACCTAAAACAATTATACAAAATTATTCAATTTCTTCTCTCCATTTATTTATCCCAAACCAACCATATGAAGTCATAGTTTTGGAAAATAATGATACAAGCTAATAGTAGTGCATACAACCAACAAAACGATGTTCATACAAATTCCATCACAAACTCAATCCCTACCCATCATCATCATAACCATCATCATAATCACCACCATCACCATACCATTACTCCCATCATCACCACCACCACCATCATCGTCATCGTCACCTACGTTCTCGCCATGACCGGGAGCAAATTGTTGGGGAGAGGGACAATACACTTGGGGAGGGGATAATCATAATACACACCGAAGAACCTGCTTGGTTACTGTTAAAGAAAGTCAAAAAGGTGTTAAAGGCTTTTTGGGTATATTCAGCTTCCTTTCTAGCTGTCTCAGCTTCTCTTGCCATTTTATTTTGATCTTCCTGCAACAACCGGTTATTTTTCCCTCATCATCTCATCAACTTGGGCCTGGGTGCATTATTTAATCCCTGAGCATTGTGAGATCCTGCCAAAACTCGAACCCATACCTCGGTAACTTCCTACCCTTACCTGCTCTATGCCCACGATTGTCACTTTGCAAAACTTCATCAAGGCTTTGCTCATCTGCCACAAAAGAGCAGGTTTTGGCATCGACATTATCTTTCATGGTTTTCATTAGTGGTTGTGTATTTCTAAAACTAAGAAAGTTAATATAGCAATGACAAAAAGTGTTTGGTAATTAATGCAACAGTTACCAAACTACCCTTGATGTATCATCAGGAGTGTTTGGTAATTAGTGCAACAGTTACCAAACACCCATGTTCATCAAAGATATTTGATAAGGGTGGCACCAAGTACCAAACACCCCTACTGCTCTGGTAGGGGTGTTTGGTTATTAGTGCACCATCAATAGCCACGATAGATGATAAGTACGTGTTAGGAAAAAAATTACTTACATAGTTCGTCTTGGCAATAGGATCGTCAAAGCAGCCACATGCGTATGCTGATGCCTGTAAGATCAACAAGGTCTTCATAATGCTTGTGCTCAAAGTACTATATATAACCAATATAAAACAAATTAATAACGACACATCCAATACCATCCAAATATTATTAAAAGTACAAATTATAAATTGTCTTACGTATTCATGTCATCCAGCCACGAAAGATTTGGATCCATGACAGTACGACACTTCATTCTTGGATCAGTTTTGAGAATTGATGTCCGATATGCGCTGACGAGCAGGTTCAACCTAGTAGTCGGTCAGCTTCTGTCATTCATTCATCATCACCCCTCTCCCAGTCTTTTAGGTTTTTTCTCCTAGTCTTTCGATGATACATAATGTCCTAAACTCGTCGTAATTAACTACCTTTAAAACTTAAACACATTTTTACTACAATAAGAATTTTTGTTACAAAAATAATTTTTATAATTTATTAAACTATCAAATTTGTCAATAACTAGCTTTATATATTTAATTTAAATTAATTTTAACAATTATATATAAACGTTTAATAGTTTGAGGCATTTAGTAATGACATGGGACATCGCTAAACTATATACCCATTAAAAGTTGTTATTTAATCATTTTTTTACTTATTTAATATGAAAATAAGTACTCCATCCGTCTCAGAAAAAGAGTCTATCTTACTATTTATGTTTGTCCAAAAATAAGTGTCCAGTTTTTATATATGTACAGTAATTATGACTGGTTTTCCTACTTTACCATTCTAATTAAAACTTGCATTAATTACTCATTTTTTATTTCTATATTAACAATAAAGGTAAAAATGACTTTTTATCAATCAAAAGTAGCAGTAATTATACATATCATAATTTCTACATTTTTTGTTTGTAGGCTCTCTTTTTGGGACGGAGGGAGTACTATTCAACATGTATGTAGTTTTGGCGAAGACTTTCGTCGTCGTTATAATTTTTTGGCGGGCTAAATTAGTTTTAGAAGAGAATACCCGGAGCATAAAATCGAAAATATAAATTTTTTGGGGCCCACTGTCAAACATAAACAAAAATGTTTTGGGCCTGTTTGGTAGGGGCTTTTTAGGGGAGCTGTTAGCTTTTTATTACAAAAATAATCTTATCTAAAATAAAAGCTCTGTTTGGATACATTAACTTCAAGCTTTTATGTCAAACAAATAGCTCCTAAATGAAAAGCTGATTCATGAAGCTTTTTAAATTTCTTATAGCTGTTAAAACTTTAAATTACTGATATACCCTCCAAAGTCCAAACATTTATTTATAATTATAGATATGTCCTTTGAGTAATGATCAAATGAGAAATATAACTAAGATGAGAAGAATGAGAAGAAACCACAACCACAAATATTAGATGCACACACAAAAATAGATGCATCTCCCTATTATTTCTCCTTCCTTATTTAAAATACATGGCCACAATTGTTTCTCAATCTTTTCATTTCAATAATTCTTCTCACTAGATCCATACTCTATGTCCTTTTATATTATTTTACATCTTATAATTATATTTAACAGCTAACTTACCAAACACTTTTATTGAAAAAATGATACAGCTTGTAGCTCATGTTAACAGCTTTGCAGTTAACAGCTTGTAGCTTACAGTTTACAGCTTACAGCTAATTTTGCCAAACATACCCTTTGTTGAAAGTGAAAGTGAGACTTTAAAGTTTTGTTGTTTTCTGACTTTCAACGACAACATGAGTCGTCGTCGTCGCTAAAAGCGGTCTGTTGCCAAAACCGGTAATCGTTGTAATGACGATAGTTCGTATTTTACATAAATAAGCATGTTTTATTGATGGGTGCGAGAGTTCAACTCTTTGTCATCTAATAGATTCAATTAATGAATGAGAATGTATACAACAATTAGTCATTAATTTGCAGAAAAAGTTCTGTACTAGTTAAGGATAATTAATCTGTTATGCTTATCGACTTTTTCTTATCATTTGTTTAAAAATGGAAATGGCAAACAACTCATTGTGAATATAAGCACCAAACAAAACACCCTATAATTGACGTAAAAATAAAACGAGAATATGTTTCTTTGTATTAAATTTTTCTCAAAGTATCATACACAATTAACAAATACAGTACTTACTCTTTGTCCTATATTAGAACAGACTTGAAACGTCTGAAATTATATAAAGAGTTTGTTTGAATTAGCTTGATTTATCCAATACTTTTTTATACATAGTTACACTGTCAATCTTTTTCCACAAAACCTATATAATGTTAACATTCAAACGTTTTAATAATATTATATCTTCAACATTCATACGTCTTTACATTCTCTGCGTACGCCATGTGCTATGTCAATAATATGGTCTAAACTAGTTACATTATCATCTTTGTCCAGCGTTAATTATTTCACCATTCTGTCTAAAGTACTATGTGAATAATATAGAAACGAGCCGAGCCGTTCGTAAAAAGCTCAGGATTGGATCGGTAAAAAGCTCAAACGAGCCGAGCCTAAACAAGCTCGAGCCCGAGCCCGAGCCTAAGTTTGGGCTCACTTAATAAACGAGCTCGAGCCCCAGCTCTATACAAAAAGCTCGAGTAGCCTAAACGAGCCCTAGAAATATATATGTATATATGTTGTCTATACGTATAAACGAGCTTAAAAGTAGTAAACGAGCTCGAGCCTTATGTAATTAACGAGCCGAACTCCATTTGAACTTTGTTTTCTTGAAAACATCATATAAATTAGTCGAGCCTGAGCCGAGCTCGAGCTTGTGAAAATCTTCACGAGCCGAGCTCGAGCTCAAAATATGAGGCTCGAAACGAGCTCGAGCCCGAGCTCCAGCCTTACATATATAAACGAGCCGAGCTCGAGCTCTGGCAGGCTCGGGCTCGGCTCGTTTTCACCCCTCTCGATCATTTTACTCCCATTTAATTTTTATGAATCTATCTTTGTTGATCTAAAGTACATTCGACTCCATGTTATACAAATCTGAATTTCACAACGTATTCACATACAAATTATAACACAACGAAAAGATGATGTAGTTTCAGGTAATCTAGCGGTCTCATGTAAGGTTCTTCCTTATTTGAACATATTCATATTGTTGGGTCAAGAATTTAACCCAATTGGCCCTGACAAGATTTGAAAATAAAATAGCCTAACTTACTGGATAAAATAGTAAGTTAACCTTTAAACATCAAACAAGTCACTGAGTGAACAGTCACTTAGTGAGTTACCTTCAGGATGCTTAGACCGAGTCTAAGAAGAAAGACTCATCATTCAGTGAGGCGGTACTCAGTGAATGATCCCTAAGCCAAAGAAGAAGGTAATGGAGTCAATGAGTGATGACAATAACTCACTGACTCCCTGAAACTATCTCTACAACATACTGATAAATATAAGTGGTAATTCTCAAAAAGGAGAAGTCAAAGCAAAGTACAAGAATTGCCAAATAAGTGGGAATATGTTTACATCACTCCTAAATCATAGTGGCTGCATATCTAAAAGAAGAAAAGGAAGTGGACCACTAAGAAGTGGATGACAACTCACCCATCACATGTTTACTTGTACTTTTCCACCTATATATATTTTTTGTTGTAATAGAGATAGTTGGGAATTCTAAACAAACAAAATATGACAACCCGCTATTTTACAGGTCAATACTATTTTCTATACTTGAATTTAAATTCTTGACATTTAATTTAAATCATTTTACATGAGCTCTTTTACTTGAACCAACACAAATTTGTGAATACATTCTAAGTACACTAGGACTTAGGCTATTTCTAGTCCACAATGCTCCAGTACCTTTCTCCTACTCCAGTTCACAATGTTATGCTATAAAACAAATTTCTACTCTTTAAATACTTACGGTTTTAAACTCAACAAACGTTAATTTTTATTCAAGAATTTAATGCCCGACATACCCGATTTTCTCAACAATTATTTTCAAGGTATTTGTATACTTCCAAAATTATTACAAAAGTTCCAAAAATATTTCTTGACGTCCAAGGTAAATTCTTTATAACATGTGTTTAATTACGTATATTTTTCGTTAACTACTAAACAAATGCCCAATACTTATTTTTACTACCCAATACATTCAAAATATACACTTTTATATATATATTACAACATAGTTGCTTCCAAATCTTACACAAGATTTAACCCATCTATATAATTTCCAATACATATTATTTAGACATGACTACTAGTACCTACAATTTTCAAACAAGTAACCAAGTAATTAATGGGACAAGCAACACCATACTTCCCCCTCCTCCCCCATTCCAACCGGCCATGAATCAAGGGATGTGTCCCCAAGATATTTTTTGACCCAAAAGACTTTCTATCCTATATATATATCTATACCTACTTATTTACCTACACTTATACAAAGAAAGAAAAATAAACACCACCTCCCAAGCTCTTGAAATTTTCGACACAAAACAAGAAGAAGAAAGGAAAAA
>LBNU01013618.1:65834-76469 GCA_014162995.1 Artemisia annua
GGGAGTTGCATTCCCCTTACACTTGAATTTTTACATAACTTTACAATTATTATTCTAATGACTCGAATTAAGATAATTTAAAAACTTGGAGTACTTTTAAAATGTTTAGCACATATGGGGGTAATAATGTTGTTCTTCCCCATTACTCCATTACACTAGTACTTTACCCATGAGTCCCAATCGTCCCAAAACAATATGTACAAGGATATGACTCAACTTAGCAACCATGTAATTGACTAGATAATTAACTAAGGGTTTAACAAATGTTGTCACGATAATGCACCAAAGGTGAGTGCATACAAGGTAGTCTAAGGCGATTTGGGTGTACATTTAAGTGGGGTGTAACAAATTCTCACTTTGAGTAAGATGCTCAAAGGTCGAAGCGAAAAGATAGGCTCAGAGGGGTGTACTAGGGGTATCGTGTACCAAAAATGGATACAACGCAAAGGGTGTGGGAGAATTACTTGACCAATGAAGTCAAAGTAATTATAACAAAAACACGGGTGTAAGACAATGGGTTAATCTTAATGCCTCTTATCATGTAGTAGATCTTAACTACACGAATGTAGTCTCAGTTGTGGATTTGAGATGGTCCTAACGCAAGTTCTAGAATCTAAATGCTACCGGTACACACATCATAGCACCAAAGATGGATGCTTTTCCTATCAATTCTAGGGGCGAACCTCACATATTTGGGGTGGAAATTTTTTTTAGTGGTACGGTTTTGTGCTAGTCATACAATTTCCTATCCATGAGACGTTCATTAAGATCAATGTTTCACTTCTAAATGTTGTAAAAAATTTTAAATTGGCGCTAAAATTGCCCTAACAAATATTTCTCTTGGTTTTATTACAAATTTACTATCAAACAAACAAACTCATGCGCAACTGTATTCTCTACGGTGCCTTCATTTACCCCCTTACACTTAAACCGAACATTGTCCCCAATGTTCAAATAGAAGATGTAAAAGTAAATAAAATGAAAGAATGAAATCAAATACTCCCCTGATTCGTTTGATGTGGATAGTAAAGTAACATGGTTAGATCTTCTTCCAAGAAAGATGAACGCTCAAAGCTTCCCTTCCAAAATATAAATCATCTTCTTGTCCAAAATAACCTGTTAACCTGAAAAAGATAAAGGCCAACCTCGCATAAAATCGGCGGTATAATCTATAATAGGATATAATGCTTGTGGAGTGAATATTTTTGCAGAATTCCTGGAGATTATAAGTTAAAGAATTGACAAAACTTTTTATGTTTCCGGAAGAAATACAAAAATTTCAAAAATTGCAGAAAATTATAGCCTGACGCCGTCAGGTTGTTATGCCTGACGCCGTCAGAAATGATCTGACAGAATTCTCATGTTAAGTTTCCGGAAAAATTCTGGAAAAACTAGAGCTTACTTCCTGGAATTCCGGCAAAAATTCGTTATGACTCGATACAAGCATTTGACTCAAACAAATACTAATATGTATGTTAATTTACATTGTTATGATTCATGTTCATTCGTTCTTTATAAACTGATTTAGATTTCCCTTACACTTAGCTTTTGCAAAATACCTTTATATGTAGTTAAGACGAAGTTAAAGACAAAATAAAGCATTTTCACAATTTAGTTTGAAGCATGAATCAATAACAAGAAATATAACTTACATACGGAAACAAATAAAATCAAATAAACAAACAAACAAAACACACAAAGCATGGGTTACTGATTGGTCCCGAACGGTCAGGTTTTATCACACGAGCTAACCACTTGTGAATGGCTAACCGTAATAAAAGCCTGAATGTTCAAGACACAATGCAATGAAATCCAGAGAGTATAGAAATATTCCCGGGTCGTTAAGTCCCGACGAGGTGTGAATGGTATTAAAAACGTGTTGTGATCGAGTGATTTTGAACAGGGAAAGAGATTGTGATGATTAAACTAAGGAAATGAGATGAAAATGATTTACAAGAACTATATTAACAAGCACGTGAGATGAAATTATCTAAAAACGTTTAAAACTTAAAAAAAAACGTACGTTTACGTTTAAATAAACGTCAACATACAAAAATAAAAGTGGAATTACCAAATTTAACCTAAGAATGTGAAATTAGAAATTAAAAAGTATCTAAAAAGTTAGAAAAATGCTAAACGTACCCTAAAATAACCAAAAACGTAGCCAAAAACGAAAACGAGACGTTACCGGGGCTCGTTACGTGCCCGAAACGGCAAATTTTTGAAATAAAAAGGCTATGTTGCGTGTTGCAATCCACGCGCATCAGGTAACAACTGATTTCACGATTATTTTTCTGATGTTGTTATTTGGGAATGGTTTACAACCGCCCTCCTTCAACGGAAGACGGAGGATGTTTATTATATTTTTGGTGTTTTTGTTGAATACTTGGTGACAAGTATTCCTTTTTCTTTTTCTTTTATATATATTAGAAACAAAGAGAAAATATATATATATATATATTTTTTATGTTTTTGAAAGATGAAAATACGATATATATACGGTAAATATACAAAGGATAGACGATATACACACGTTGTGTTTCAAAAACACGATGCTGCAAAACGTTTAAGACACGCGACACGCCTCCCCGGCAGCGGCACCAAATTTTGATTGGTCCCGAACGGTCAGGTTTTATCACACGAGCTAACCACTTGTGAATGGCTAACCGTAATAAAAGCCTAAATGTTCAAGACACAATGCAATGAAATCCAGAGAGTATAGAAATATTCCCGGGTCGTTAAGTTCCGACAAGGTGTGAATGGTATTAAAAACGTGTTGTGATCGAGTGATTTTGAACAGGGAAAGAGATTGTGATGATTAAACTAAGGAAATGAGATGAAAATGATTCACAAGAACTATATTAACAAGCACGTGAGATGAAATTATCTAAAAACGTTTAAAACTTAAAAAAAAAACGTACGTTTACGTTTAAATAAACGTCAACATACAAAAATAAAAGTGGAATTACCAAATTTAACCTAAGAATGTGAAATTAGAAATTAAAAAGTATCTAAAAAGTTAGAAAAATGCTAAACGTACCCTAAAAGAACCAAAAACGTAGCCAAAAACAAAAACGAGACGTTACCGGGGCTCGTTACGTGCCCGAAGCGACAAATTTTTGAAATAAAAAGGCTACAGGTGTCAAACTAATTTTCTTAGGTCCTAAATGTAAAAAGAAAATTATGAAAAAAAGAAAAACATTTTTTGACTTTTATATTTTTTATTATAATTAAATTACTAATTAATTGAAAAATAAATCTAATAAATACTAAACCTAACAAAATAAATCTGGATTTTTTTGGTATAAATACTACAGGTTATGATTAAGCTAAGAAAAATATAAAAAGGTGGGGTCCAGTTTTGAAATAAGCTGAAAATAAGCCAAAAAACTTGGATTAAGCTTAAACTAAAACAAGGTTAAATAAAAAATATGGAAGAATAGGACTGTAAGTCCCTAGGGCGCGAGTGGTTGTGTGTGGTTGTGTTGTGTATGCTCAGTTTACATCCTCAAGGTCTGGGGCTCGAATCTTAACCCAGAACATTTTGGACAATTATTTTTTTTTTTGATTTTTTTTTCTTTTACAGCAGATTCACACAACCAAAAAAAAACAACTTTTGTGAAAAACTTTTTTATGGGGGATTGTTAATAAGCTTATGGGAGCTTATGAATCAACACAGATGTGGATTTTTTGAGCTTTTGTGAGGTTTTCACTTTGAATAACATGAAACAAGCAATCCACAAGATTATGCAAATGGTGCAAATGGCACACAAGCAACAAGAACAATTAATCACAACAACAATACAACAACATGATCAACAACAAACAACAAAACTCATCAGCATTACACAATCCTAAGTCATGAACAAGAACAACATCAACAGTAAGCAATCAACAAAAGCAAGAAGTTCCAATAAGCTCCAGGCTTACAGAAGCTTATGCAAACACTCAAACAACAACATAAGCAACTCAAACAGCTCAAACAACAATATTCAATATCAACTTACAACAAACAACCAATTTAACAACAACAATATCAACAAGCAGCAGCAACAGTCAAAGAACCAAGTTTAGGGCTTCCAAAAAGCACTCAGATAAGCAGTTTAGTCAAGTCCAAAAGTGCATATTTAAAGTTCACCTAATGGAGATCACAAAGCCACAAAATTCACACACATTGCTCAAGAAATGACTAAGTAATGATCAAATGAAAATAGTGCAAATCCTGGATGCAGGGCAACTCCTTAGAAAATTGCTTAAAAGAGAAGCCAGATTAAGCACTTAAACAAGCTTAATAAAAATCAAAAAAATTCCATGATACAAATTACCAACAAAATATCAATATCTCATAATCTCAAGTTCCAATTCCCAATAATGAACCCTACATGAAATCCCAAAGTTTATTCAATAACTGCATACTTGAAATTTTTGACTTTTTTGATTTTACAAGATATTTGACTTTTTTGAGTTTTAATTGATCCTAATGAACTGAATATGTTATGATAAGCTGAAAGGAGACTAGATTAAGCTAAGACAACTACTTTTAAGCTGATTTGGTGATTATTGAACTAGAAAAATTAAGCAGTGAGCACACAAGATTAAATCAAAGGTCTTTTCGACTTTTTGTTTAAAAGAGACTTGGTTTTATGGTGAAACTGAGTTAATTGGTCCTATTGTAGCACATATCAAACAAGAACAACATTACATGTAGCCTCAAACACAAAAACACAGCTTAATCCAAACACCCTTTATAGACACAGATTTGAATGGTTTTCAAAGAAAATGATTAAACTTGCACTCAAACTAGATTGATTACCTTCCACTAAGTAATAATAAAGTTATTTAAACAGATTTATGCAACAATTAACAACTACAAACTAGAATCACAGTTTATGCTAAAAAAGAGAAATTTGGTAAAATTCTTACAAGGAGTCCAAAGCAATACCAAGTGAGAACTTAGACCCAAGAACAGTTTCCTATGCTCCCATGAGCTATAAACCATCTTCCATCAGACCTTCTTCTCAACTGCAACACCATGGACCACCATTTTTATTTCTTTTGATTTTCTTGATTTTTTTTTGGAATTTTTGCTTTTTTATCTTAAACTGATTTTAAGGGTTACTAAAAGCTTTTGAGAGCTTTCTTGGAGCTTATATTGCCTAACTCAGTCCATAATAACATCAAACAACAATAATGAGCCACGAATTCAGATTTGAAGTAAAAATGGCACAAGTTGCTATATTAACTAGAACTTGAAATTGATTGATGAAAGAGGTTCAAAATACACTAAAGATACTTGAAAATACACTTGAAAGCTTTGAATTACAATTTAAGAGAAAAAATTAACTATTCGACTAAAATTACTCTAAGTTACACTAGTTTTTGAACTATGCTCCATCTCTTTCTTTATATAGGAGTCCATTAGGGTTTTTGAGACCTTCTGAGCAAATCCCACCACTTCTCTGAGCCGTTAGATGACTCAAACTTGATCTCCACCATTGAAAGCTTTTGGCGCCAAAACGTTTATAAACAGCTTAGGAACAATTTGGGTGGATTAGGTGAGGCATTAAATGCTGTAAGATGGGTAGGTGAGGGAGGCTATGGAGGAGGGGGAAAATCAGAAACCATGGTGGTTTGCTAGGGTGGTTTCATGGGGAAGAGGGGGAGTAGGGAGGAGGGTGTACTGGTTAAAGAATTTTTTATTGCTTTTCAAACGTGGGGGTGGAAAGGGAGGGTCTGGGTTGGTTATAATTTTTTTTGGGCCGGGTTAAACATGGGATGGGCTTGTGGGGTTTGTGTTTGTTTATTGGATTTTTGGGTTAAGGTTGGTTTTGGTTTATATTAGTAATAAGGACCAAAAATGCAATTTTCCCAAACATAAGGGACTGAAAATGCACATCATCCAAAATTCTCACAAGGACCAATATTGCCAATCTTAGAAAACCCAAGGACCATTGATGCCATTTTTCACATTTAAATTCCCAAGGACCAATTTTGGAAATTTCCCAAAGTTCAGGGACCAAAACTGCCAATTTTCCAAATTTGCATTCAAGGACCTATTTTGATAAATTAAAATATTCCATGGACCTTGAATGATAAAATTCCACGTTTTTGAATTCTAGGGACTAGTTTTGCCAATCTTTGAAAGTTGGAGGACTGAAACTGCCAATTATGCAAACTTTGTTCGTTTTTTATTTGTTTTTGAACATTTTGCATTTGAGACACATAAAACATGATCCTTGGGTATTTTCTGCATTTTGATGCGTTTTTTGCGTGTTTTCAGATGTTTTGCGTTTCAGATTTGACCAAAAATGATGAGTGTTTGAGCACTCATCAGTTACCTCCCAAGAAGTGCTTTTCTTTATTAACGAGTCTTGTAGCTAGACTCAAAGTCACCGTCATCTAGTGTCACTAATGCTCACGTATCCAAGAGTGAGCCACCTAATTGTCGCCTCCTCCTTATAATCATCATTAAGATCTAAACACCAACGATAATATCTCTTATTCTTTTCTTGAGGGTACTTAAGTCCCTTCCTAATATCGTTCTCACTCAATATGCCGTAGGGTGGGAACCTATTACATTTCTCAACAGAAAAGTTTTTATACCTAGGGTGTGCACGGGGCATTTGATAAACAAAGTCCTCATCTCCATCTGAGAATGTAATTAACCCTTTCATTAGTTTTTCATCTAAGTTGGTTAACCTTTTGAAGGGCTTCCCGAATACAAGTTGGGTTAAGCTACTATCGACAATCTCCCCTAGGTCCTCCATCACCATAAAGTCTGTTTGATAAGCAAAACTCCCTACAAACACATGCAATATCTTAGCCCTAGCAACTATATTTTCCCCTTGATATTCTAACTCATTTACCATGATTTTATTGTATTCAGCACGCGAGATTACGCTCATTGGCAAAGATGAGTTAAGGTAGGCATCAAAGCTTCTAAATCCAATCTTGCAAGGGAATTTCATGTTAAACAAACTATCTTTATCAATAAAATTCTCACAAGGACCAATATTGCTAATCTTAGAAAACCCAAGGACCATTGATGCCATTTTTCACATTTAAATTCCCAAGGACCAATTTTGTAAATTTCCCAAAGTTCAGGGACCAAAACTGCCAATTTTCCAAATTTGCATTCAAGGACCTATTTTGATAAATTAAAATATTCCAGGGACCTTGAATGATAAAATTCCACGTTTTTGAATTCTAGGGAGTAGTTTTGCCAATCTTTGAAAGTTGGGGGACTGAAACTGCCAATTATGCAAACTTTGTTCGTTTTTTATTTGTTTTTGAACATTTTGCATTTGAGACACATAAAACACGATCCTTGGGTATTTTCTGCATTTTGATGCGTTTTTTGCGTGTTTTCAGATGTTTTGCGTTTCAGATTTGACCAAAAATGATGAGTGTTTGAGCACTCATCAATCCCCCACACTAAACTATTGCTAGTCCCTAGCAATCTTTTATGAAAACTTGATGGATTTTAAGTCTCTTTACCAAAAGCCATCACTTCTGGAGTAGCCGAATGTTTTAGTTCAAGTAAGAACCATGGTACAACGATAACCATGTGATTTTGAGCAAATCACCAGCTTTCAACGGGTTTGATTAGTCTTTACCAGAAGCCGTTTGCTTCTGGACTAGCCAACTCTTAGATAAAACATAGTTATTATCTTTGGTGAGCTGATTACCAATTATGGTTTTCCAACTGCCTTTACCACAAGCCATAATCTTGCGGGCTAGCCAACTCTTCACTAATTAAAGATATGGTGAGTCGATTACCATACAATTTTTGGCAAATTGCAAGCCATAAACGGATTTGATGTATCTTTACCAAGAGCCGTTTGCTCCTGGATTAGCCAATCCTTTTGTCGTTTAGACATGGCGGACTGATAACCATAAAATTTTTGAAATAAAGTGAAAAATTTTTTGGCCAAAAACGGGGGTACTAGATGGTATAATGTAATAAAATTCGCTAGAATTTCCCCCCCACACTTAGAATTGGTGAGTGTAATTGAAAGAAAGAAATGGACCAGTGGTACTAGGAATTATTATTCTGGAAAAATTCAAGATAGTATTTTGGCTATGAATGATGACGGGATACAAGAGCAAGTGCATAATTTGGAAAAACAAGTAAGTTACAGTTATAGAAATATTGCTTTGGGTTCAAAAGCTAAAGCTGATAGTTTGGTTAAAGCAACTATGATAGAGAAAGGGTTGACAGAGAATCAGGCTTATGCTAAAGTTTATGATGAGGTTTATAGAGATGAGTTAGAAAGAATTAAAGAGATGAGCACTAAAAAGAAGCAACTAGAAGTGAAAATGTTCTTTAAATCTAAGCAGGTTTTCACACATTATGAGTTTGAAACTTGGGATAAGGAGAAGCTGGAGATGTATCAGGCTGTGGTGGGTGATGTGTTTTATAATGAGATGATAAAGAAGTTTGTGAAAAACAATGAAGTGACATGTGAGGATGAGGTTGCACAAGTGAATAATGGGAGTGCTAACTTTATTACTCAAGATGTTGTGACCAATGTGGCTAGTGAAAGTTTTGAACAGATGCAAAATGATATTGCATCTACATCAACTCTCAATTAATTATGATATACAATATTGCAGCATGGAATGTTAAGGGAATGTGCAGTTCTCTTAAACAAAAGGAGATTAAGAAAGTTATTAGAGACAATGGTTTAAGCTTGTGTGGGATTATTGAAACACAGCTTAGAAAGAAGTTTGTTGAGAAAGTGTGTAATAGTGTGTTTAATGGTTGGAACTGGATTTCTAATTCTGATTTAAGCAAGAAGGGGTGTAGAATAGCTATTGGCTGGGATGGTAAAATTTTTAGTACTCGTCTTATTTCTTATACTGACCAAGTAATGCATCTGGAAATTAAGAAAGTTGTGGATAATGAGGCTTTATTTGTGTCTGTTGTTTATGGTGAAAACAATGCTAGAGATAGATTGAAATTGTGGAAGGATTTAAGTGATCATAAGATTATAGTGGGAGGACAACCTTGGTTGATGTTAGGAGATTTTAATATTATATTAAACTTTAGTGAACACTCCAATATCAGGAAGGTTATTCTTGATGGTATTCAGGAGTTTAGAGACTGTGTTGAAGATATTGAAATGGAGGATGTTAAAATGTGTGGTCTATTTTACACTTGGATCCAGAAGATGAAGAATCCTGATTCAGGTATTTTAAAGAAATTGGACAGAGCCATGGGTAATGGGGAATTATTGGTGAGATATCCAACTTGTCAAGCAAATTTTCTTCCGTATGGGGTATCTGATCATACTCCAATTATAGTGTCTTTGGCTGATGATCATGTGAAAAGTATGAAGTCTTTTAAGTTCATGAACTACTTATCTGGTAAAAAGGAATTTCTCCCTTTACTTAAAGATAAGTGGTTTGTCCCGGTGAATGGTCATGCAATGTTTGTTCTTACTAAGAGGCTCAAGTTGATGAAGAGGCATTTAAGAGATTTGAATAAGGCTAATGGTGATGTTTTTAATAAAGTGAAAATGCTGAAGATTGAATTGGATAATGTGCAGGCTAGTCTTGATAAGGACCCGTCTAATTCCATTCTTAGGGAGGAAGAAATGATATATCAAGATGTAACACCCCCAAAATCGGTACAGCGGAAGCATTCGGGTCATGGGGTGCTACTAATTGACTTAGTAGGCCGATATTGAATATATAATAATATATGATTATATAGCCGTAGTATATATACGTACTATATATATGATATAAGTATAATATAATAAAATAATAAGTATAAAATATAATAAAATACCTGAATATATATATATATAATATATATGTGATATATATAATATATATATATATGTACATATATATATATAAGTATAAATATATAATTTTTTTTTAAAAAATGAATTAATGTTATTGGTGAAGTACTGTGATGTTTGGACTGGGATTGTATATGGTTTTTTTTTTACTTCCTTTGCTGTCGAATTAGAGGACAAATTAACAATAGAACTACCATATATAAATTTATTTTTACTTTCGATTTCCTGGCTCCTGCGGAACACAAGGAAATCAACCTTTTATATTTTTTTTTCTTCTTTCTCCTTCATCCTGGTCAATTAAGACCATATTGAAATTAAAATGGTTGTAGTATTAGTTTGAAATTGGACTAAAACCACTTGTTGTGGATTTCGTAACAAGGTTAAGTAATCTGGAACTTATTATTTTTTTATGTATGTTAGGGCAACTTTGGCCAAAGCACCAACTCGCGGCCCAAACAGTAACAACACAACATCTTGGCCCAAATTAAAAGTATTTCCAACCAAAGGGCCCAATACGTGATTAACAAACCATTCTAGAGGCCCATTTATAATCCGGAATAGTATCTAAAAACCGTTTAGACGTAAAGTTACAAAGAATATACACTTAAACTAAAACACGAAACTCAACGAAGTTATTTAGGCGGACTAATAAGTTATTTTACTCGACACTATTATCCGACACATCTTTGGAAATATGTACAAAAGGATATTACGAATCCGAACGTACCACTAAAACTTAACTTGTAAACGAGACATTGTTCGGAATTATCAACTATATCAGTATACAATATTAATAGCATTATTTTCTTAACATAATTTATTT
>LBNU01013618.1:84806-138144 GCA_014162995.1 Artemisia annua
AAAAAAATCCAACAATTCATATTTTTATTTTTCCTTCAATTAAATCATACAAGAGTGCTTAATTTACCTTTAATTACAAAAGCCCTATCAAATACATAACAATTAACGAAATAAAAATTTTAGGGTTTCAGTTTTACTTACAATATTTTTAAGAGAGATGACAAAGAGTGGATCCAAACTCGAGTCCAAGCAGCAGCCACCCCAAAGAACGAGTGTGGTGCCTTATGGATCGAATGGGATTTAAAAGAAAATAAAAAAATGAAACCCTATTCCTACCTTTGAAAGATTACTATTGATGTTTAACCATAAATGGTTAATTCTTCAACTTTTTGGGTCTTCTTAGGAGGTCTCGTGACCTGATCTTGGGAGAGGAAAAGTGGCAGCTTCACTTGGCGTGCAAGGGTTGCCTTAGGAGACCCAATCTCGAGGATAAATCTTGTTTTCATACTTCTTTTTCTTGATTATAGATTTAGGTTTTAGNAGACTAGTCGATAGTTTACACCGGTTCCCCGTGAGAATGAAACAAGCTCTTTTAAGAGAACTTGAGTGGTTGGGAGGTTTAGTGCAGTGCGTCACTGGGTCCATGACGTCTTTATCTTCAATACTGATGTTACCTTGGTAACAAACAGTAGCATATGAATTGAACCCGGTATCTGCCCTAAGGTTGAATAATTGGAGGGCTATTTCTTTTCACCCTTTCTCAATTCATTTCTTTTTAATTCTTCAACCCCTTCAGTGCTTACTGAGACTTCATTTACTAGAACCTTGTTGGGTTTGTTCCAGTCCTAGCTCAGTCTCAGTCGGCACTCTTCCCTTTCTCACTTTTCTCCTTTTCTCAATCATTCCTAAGGACTTCTAATCTATCTATTGGATTGTCCCTAGGAAGATCCCTCCGGTTCTGGTGGATAATGGGAGCATATACCTAACCTAACCATCCTTATAACTCCATGCATTAAATTAAAGTGGTCGGTCTTTTGGTATCTTTCCAGAATCGCCGTATAACCAAATCATTGAAAATTCTCTCAAAGTGTTTATGATAAAGAAACACATTTTGTTAACACTTTGAGAGTTTTATCATTTTTCCAAATGCTCCCCCTTGACATGTGCTTATAGGTAGAAAGAAATTTGCACATGTCTGGGTGAGGTGCACTTATTTGAATTGATTGGCTCTTAATAGACATATACCCGAGGGACACGTTTACGTTGCTTAGTTAAAGGGATCCATTATCAGCTTTTAGGTGATAACTAGCCCTAATAACTAACTTGAAGTTGTTAACATTCCTTAAAAAGGAAGTTAGACCCGTCAAAGTATATATCTAAGAAGAGTTTCTCGAAACGGTACTATCTACTTTGACCAGTCCTCTTCGAGACACGTTTACATCACTGGTAAACCAGCTTGAAATTATTACCCGGCCAGGACTAGTCTTTTCGATTCACGACTTTTCATGTTTCGTCAATTCATGAGTCAAATTCTGAGTCATAAGCAATTCACGGTTTCTACTTGAATTTGTAAAAAACCCGCGAAAGACTCTTAGCCACTTGCTCCCCCTCAATATGTGCACATTGATTGAATCAATTTTGAAAAACTTTGGTACATACGGGTGAGCTTGCAAAAGAGATCATTTATTCATCATTTTAAATCACTTGCTCCCCCTCAATATGTGCTTTGTTCATGCTCCAAAATCTTTTAAAATTTTAGCACATAAGGGAGCGATCTTTTGAGTCCAAACCATCTTTATAAGTCCAAAAAAAACATCACATTTAATCACTTGCTCCCCCTTAATATGTGCTTTGATTAAAATCCAAAATCTTTAACATTTTAGCACATAAGGGAGCGTTCTCGATAGTCCACAAACATTCTTTATGAGTCCAAAAACATCATTTTTAAATCAGTTTTTATATTTAAATCACATTCTCTCCCTCGATCATAAAATTTCAAATCTTTTGAGATTTTGTGATCCCAATTGATTTAGATTATTTTCGAAAAAGCTTTGGAGAGACATGTGGCAAAATTTTAAACGTTTACTGATTTTGAGACACCTTTTGAGTTTTCACTGTGGCTGGTGCACAAAGTTTTTAAAGGTGCAGAAATTTTGAGCACATACGCTCCCCCTCAATTAATGACCCGTTTTTCCATTTTAATGTTTAGTAGCCATTAATGTGAGTGGTAACATATACGAGAAAATTTAAGACCAATGGCCACCTTGTACACCATAAAATCTCTTTTGAAGAATTNTACACCACAAAATCTCTTTTGAAGAATTTTTAGAAGAAAGAGATTTTGGGAAAAGAAGACTTCTCTTCTTTTACTAGAAAGGCTGCACTGAAGCGTACAACCTTTCGGATAATCCGCACACAGTGAAAACATGATAACGTGTTTTTCACGGATTTTGAAAACCGGGTTGCTATCTTAATTTTTTTTTCTTTTATGGGTTTTAAAATATATAAAAGGATATTTGAAGCGAATCCATTAATCCTCATTCTCTTCCTGAAGACTTTTGAGTGATACTGGCATGAGACTCTCCACACCAAGTTGCTGGAGAATGAATCGAAACCGTTCTCCAGGAAGTGCCTTAGTGAAGAAATCTGCCAGCTGAAATTTTGTCCTTGCGAAGTGAAGTTCCACCACACCACTGGTAACCCTTACCTTGTATTCAGAACGTTATCATGCTCATTAGATTTCACTTTATGGATCAATCTAAGAGCTTTAATCATTGCACAGTCTGGAGATGGTGTCATTTCCCATACTTCAAGTAGATAGAATTCATGTCTTTCTTCTTGTATCGCATTAATCCAACGTTCGTCTGATGAGACAATCTTAAAATCTTTAGGCTCGAATTTGGAAAGTATGGAATTGTGAAAGCACCACAAGGCATGTGTGTTCAGATCACTCCGTGTGGACACTGGTTGAGAAGAATTCCCATTATAGTGAAGATCATGTGGATGTAGGTAGGAAATTGATGTGCTTGTGTTAATTCCAGGCTTGGTAGATAAGACTTGTTATACAACCACTAGAGAATCTAGTGCAAAATTGTCCATCTGCAGCATCCTGTCACTGAACTTGTGCAATACATCTCAGAGAAGTTTGCTACCAAGAAGAAGACGGAGAAGGTGGTGAACCCGTTATTTGAGAAGAGGCCGAAGCAGTTTGGTATTAGTATAGCTTTACCACCAAATAAGGATGTCCACAGATCTGTGAGATGGTCACAATCATTTAACCAATTCACCAAGACTCTTGACAAGTATGAAGAGTACAGGACGAAGTGGGGTGGTGGTATAATGGGATCCAAATCCCAGGAAAAAACCAGGGCTAAGGTGAGAGTTCTAGCCATGGAGGCAGCCCTGGTAATCAGTTGTCTACAGTTGAGGGTGAGAAACCCAAAACTGACAGCACTATTATGGAAGTTCTTCATACCCTTCACAAGTAAATTAGATGAGTGGCTGAGGATCCTTGCAAGAATCAATCATTGTGTCCTGCACACACCAAAGATACAAACAAAGAGACCAAACGAAGGTGTGATGGTTAGATCATGCATAAGATAGACACATATACACAACAAGACCCCAACGAGAAGAGTATCAAGCAAGTGCACACACCTAGGTACATAGAAACCATTAGGAAACCAAACCGCTAACAAAATAACCCGCTAAGAAGACCAACCGCTAGACAATCAAACCGCTAAGCAAACAACCCGCCATTAAATTAACCGCCGTTAAACTAACCGCCGCTAAATTAACCGCTGCTAAACTAACCGCTGTTAAACTAACCGCTGCTAATCTAACCTCTGCTAATCTAAAATCTAACCGCTGCTAATCTAACCGCTGCTAATCTAACCGCTATCAAGAAAATCTCAAATGCAAACCGCTATCAAGAACATAAGGTAACCGCTACTAAGAACATCGAACAAATAACGACCCAGATTACACAACGAAGAAAACCAATATCAAAACGAAAAAAAAAAACTAACCAAGCAACACTTATTCACATAAACACGAACCAGTCCTACAGCTTCTAACAACCAACCAACAAGCTCTACGCCCTAAATCAGCATACTAAACTTATAAAAATCATATGGGGAAGACAAGAAGGTACACGAAAAAATAAACTAAAGAAGGTAACATGTTAACCATACTAAATACGCACCTAAGATAACAACAGTCAACGAGAATGGAGGAGAATTAGAACACAAGTGAGCAGCGGTTCTAGAGAGAGAAAGACAAAGTAAGATAGAGATAGAGAAATTAGAAAAGAAATAAGTAGATTATGATCTAACCGCTGCCTATTAATAGGCAAGTGAGAAATATCAAACATGTCAATCTAGGTCCCTCTATTAAAACCAAACCGCTGCATAAGTATAAAAATGGCAAACCAAGTCCTCCAGTAAAGCAAACAAGAAAAATACACAACACATAGCACAAACACAGGGCAAGAAAACAACAAGTATGACACCAAAAACATACATGAGATGCAGTCAGGGCAAATCAAGCAATCATTCTCCCCCTCAATCAATGACCTGAGGTTAGTAATAAAAGTCAGAGTGCATTGATTGAAGAAAGAAAATCACAAAAGTATAGGAAGATGAATCAAGTAGAACGTGTAAAAGAGCAGATAAAGTCCGAGTCCTGAGAAGAGAAACTCAGAAGTCATAGAAAGAGATGCATCAAGGGTGAGAAGCAAAATCTCCCATCATTGGAGATTTGTGTATCTTTGGCTTCCATGTTTTGTGCTTTCTTGTGTGGAAATAGTAAGAAGATCTTCCACTTGAGTAAGAACAACCTGCATTATCACAAACTTGATTGCATGTATATGGGTTAGAGACAATAGAATCCACACCCTTAGGGGTTTTCCGGCTGACCATGGGATAGCTATTTGTAAACTCCTTACTGGATGGTATCCACTTAAGTCCAATGTGCTTAAAAATTCTACCGGTAGGAAACCACTTTAGGCAAGATCTAGAATCATTGAGCTTCTTATGCATAGAAGATGACATTCTATAAATCCTAGGCTTAGCCAGTTGAAACTTAGTAGATTTCTTCACTAAAGCAGGAGGTCGTGATCCTAAGATTCCATCCTTATGCAGTTGTGCTCTTTTTCTAGCCCTTTCTAGATCTTTGTACTTATATCGGTCATAAGAGTCTATAATTTTAATGGTTGGTTTCACCACTAATTTAGAACTGATATTAGGGGAGCTGGGTGCAAGTGAAGGGGAATCATCTTGATGAAGTGTGACTAAGCTAGAAGCAGAATTATAAGGCAGATTTTTCTTAAAGACGGATTTAGAAGGCACTTGTTCCACATCAACTTGGGAGGCAAACCGGGCTTTTGAACAAATTGCTCTATCAGACCTAAATGCACTAGGTTGTCTAGAACCAGATTGATTTCTCTTACTTTGTAAAACTGGTTTCCCCAAGATTGATGGTTTTGAAAACGTAGTGTTTCCATTATTCACTGTTGTTTTTCCAGGCTCATGATAAATAGATGTGACAGTGAAACCTACTTCCTGAAGTTGTGCTTTGAACTTATCATATTTGTTAGTCCAAGAGTTTGTCAATATAGCAGCCTTAGTACTCTTTTCATTGTGAAAATCATTCAGGTTATAGCATTTAATATTCAAAGACTCATTGTTCAACAGTAATTCAGCCATTTTAGACTCAAAATTCCTAGTTGCAATCTCACTGTTGACAAGTTTTGTTTTATAGTCATTACACATATCACTCAAATCAGTAATACGGTTTCTCAGATTTTTAATAATCAAGTTCTTAGTTTCAAGCTGAGTTTCAAATCATTAATCATAAAATATTCTCGGACATCAGGAAGGTCCGGATTTTTGCATGGTTGATTGTTCTGAAAACTTTCTTCCTTTTGTTGCATTGCGATTTCAAGAGAAATGCAGTGTTTTTCAAGTTGCAAAAACATTTTTGAGAGTTCGTTAAAAGTTTCTTTATCAACCATATCATTTGATTCAAAAACGTTAGCAGTCAATATAGAACTTAACACTTTATCATGTTCAGCATCCTGATCACACTCTTCTCCTTTATGACTCATATTTGTTGAATTAGACATGGTATTGCTATCAGTCTTTTCCAGCGAATTTGAGTCATAAGTGAGTTTGATTTGATCAGTATGCTCCCGTTCATTGGAGAGCACATTATGTAGATCAACTAAAGGTACCTCCGTACTTGACCTTTGGTCATTGTCCGTTCTAGATTCAGCATTCATGCCATGGGTGACAAGCGTCACTGAACTGATGGTATTGTCAATCTTAACATTTGCTGATTCTTTACTCATCGAGACACTTAACCCATTATCCAATGTTTTACCTGAATCATCAATACCATCACATGACTGTACCAGGGAACCCTTCTCTTTCTTGTTATCCAAGTGTCTGAGTTTTCCTCTTTCCTCAATGAACGTTTCAACATTATCCATGAGCTGGATAAGTGTATCTCTGAACGTGTCAACCTCAATTCTCGTGTGTTTAGCAAAGCAGCTTCTAGTCATCTCACTATAATAATCATGCTGCGGAGTGAGTTTTGACTCAAGGAGTTGTTTTTTGAGTACATTAAGAGCTACCAGGGATCCAGTTTTTGAAGGTATTCCTTGGTCAAGTTGTTGTTGTAACTGATCTAAGTTAATTATCATTGTGTCCATGATGTTCTGAACATCTTGACCAAAGAGTGTTGCAAAAGCACGTTCGTATCCCCTTACGAATTCAGTTCCCTTTATAAGCACCGAGAGGTGTGAGTGAAGTTGTAGATAGCATTCTATGAAGCAGTCCTTAGCATTGTTGAATGACACGGGTGGCTGACTGATCTCTGTCTCATGAGAGTTTGAGTTTACTGAATCCTTGTCACATAGATCAGGATCATTTGTCATTTGTGATGAGTTGGGTTTCTTGTGTTCATCGACCATATCATACAGTTTAAGGATATCAGGAATAGCACTCACTGACCTGTTTGTCATATTAAGATTACTCATAGATATAGAAACTTGTGATGACAAAGATGAACCTCTAACACTTAACCGCTACACTGGTTAACCGCTGAGACTTAACCGCTAAGACTTAACCGCTGATACTTAACCGCTGGAATAGTAACCGCTGGACAGAGTAACCGCTAGTAAAGTAACCACTACTGACTTAACCGCTAAGTAGTTAACCGCTGTGAATAAACCGCTAACACAGTACAAAGTACAGCGTAATGCTCGCTCCACTACTTGTACTTAACCGCTATTTCTAACCGCTAAACACCCAAACTAACCGCTGTGAAGTAAACCGCTGGAAGTTAACTGTTGAAACAGTACAAAGTACAGCGTAATGTTTGCTCCACTACTTGTACTTAACCGCTACCACTAACCGCTAACTACCCAAACTAACCGCTGTGAAGAATACTTTAACGTGGAGCAAACCGCTGGCAAGAAAAAGTTCCAAAACCCATTCGTACGCTTCACAAACGTTAGATATAGTCCAACCAACTGATGAACTAGATGAATCTAACCTTTCTAATCCTAGAAGTACAAGAAAGATCACAAGAAACACCACGAACGAGCACCAAAATGAGTAAAAACCACCCTAAACTAGTAGAAACCAAAACAAACCATACACCACAAGTTCTATGATCCCTAGGATGTAACCATGGCTCTGATACCAATTGTAGGATACTAGTTAACATCACAAACACGACTAACCTTGTGGAATGGTTTGATCCAAGTAAGAAAAAAAGAAGAAAGAAATGTAGAGAGAGAAAGTTAGAGAGAGAAAGAGATGAAGCCTTGAGAGAAAACCAAAAAAAGAAAATAGAATTATGAGAGAAGGCTTACCCTATCCAAGGATGGAGAGGGGTTTATATACATGGGTTTTGCCACTTGGGCTGCGGATCAGGTATACAATGGGTAAAGACACGTCCTTCTTCCGCGAACTAATCTAATTCTAAACTAAGTATTACTAACTAATGTAACTACTACGAGCTAAACAATGCTTAATCATATCTAGGGTGGCCGAATCTTTCTTATACAACAATCGTATTCCTAACACTCCTCCTAAGGATTGGTCATGAAGGAGAGTGATTCATCATGGTCATAAAGGTTGCTGGATGTCTTTATCTTTGTCTTTAAACTTTGACTTTCATAGCTCTAGACGTCTTCAAAATTCTTTGGATAAATGATTCATCATTCTTTGTTCTTTGTCCTTTATTGAAATGGTAGTGAGACTAGTGTGAGTAATCCGCGTTTCTGTTAGGTCACCATATTAGTAAACACAAGTATTCAAATGAGAGAAATGAGATGAGAAATAGACTTGGTTGATTAAGATCAATATGAAAGATGAAAGAACAAGAGTTTCCTTAAGATATGAAATTAACCAACAATATTAAAGAGTTACATAGCGTNGAGGCTAACCGCTAGAAAGACTAACCGCTAGATTAACTAACCGCTAGGCAAACTAACCGCTAGACAAACTAACCGCTGGTAAATCTGACCGCTGTTAAACTAACCGCTAGAAGTTAACCGTTGAAACAGTACAAAGTACAGCGTAATGTTCGCTCCACTACTTGTACTTAACCGCTACCATTAACCGCTAACTACCCAAACTAACCGCTGTGAAGAATACTTTAACGTGGAGCAAACCGCTGGCAAGAAAAAGTTCCAAAACCCATTCGTACGCTTCACAAACGTTAGATATAGTCCAACCAACTGATGAACTAGATGAATCTAACCTTTCTAATCCTAGAAGTACAAGAAAGATCACAAGAAACACCACGAACGAGCACCAAAATGAGTAAAAACCACCCTAAACTAGTAGAAACCAAAACAAACCATACACCACAAGTTCTATGATCCCTAGGATGTAACCATGGCTCTTGATACCAATTGTAGGATACTAGCTAAGCTCATAAACACGTTTATACTTGTGGTATGGTTCGATTCAAGTAAGAAAAAGAAGAAAGAAATGTAGAGAGATAAAGTTAGAGAGAGAAAGAGATAAAGCCTTGAGAGAAAACCAAAAAAAGAAAATAGAATTATGAGAGAAGGCTTACCTTCTCCAAGGATGGAGAGGGGTTTATATACATGGGTTTTGCCACTTGGGCGTGCCACTTGGGCTGCGGATCAGGTATACAGTGGGTAAAGACCCGTCCTTCTTCGGCAAACTAATCTAATTCTAAACTACGTATAACTAACTAATGTAACTACTACGAGCTAAACAATGCTTAATCATGTCTGGGGTGACCGAATCTTTCTTATACAAAAATCGTATTCCTAACATGAAGGATAGATACAAGGAGGTTTTCCTAAAGGTGGACAGAAGGTGTTTGACATCTATATAATAATAGAGTCATGGCTCAAGAAATAGACATGAACAATGAGTGGCATTTTATTTTGCATTTTGCTAATTAAAAATACTTAAACATTTCGGATGAAATATTTAAGTTGTCACATCAACTAAGAGAGGTATTAAATTACAATCTAACTATCTCTTGACAAAGGAGTGGATTGTTTGGAAGGAAACAAGATGATGAATAAGGAAGTAAGTATGCATGGAGACTCTAGGACACTTAAGATAGTTTTGAGACTAATATGACCTATCTGATTGTGACACTAAGGTTCTCATGAAATAAGGGTGTAAGATCTAAAGGCAAGAAATATATACCTAGATGGATGAGACATATAGAGTTAAGCATGTAAAGGCGTTTAAGCATGCTACTAAATATAAAAAATATCATATCGAAATAGTTAGAAAAACAGAATCTATTATAATAAACATCCATTCAATAACTAAGCAAATAATTACGAAGGCATACAATCAAATCACATAAGAGCAAATAAGCATCTAGAAATATCATATATGTGGGATGCCATAAATCTATGAATGAAAAACTCTAATGATACACAAGGTTCATAAAAGTAAACTAGCGTTAGGTATATTTAGGAAGAACCATTTAATCAAGTTGGAGAATGAGTATGAGACTATTACTAGTGGTGCTCAATTCAGGCTAAACACGACCATTTTTACAGGTTACACACACCCAACTTCTCATATAGAAGCAATTCAACCGTAAGGTTAAATTGATTTTCTAGTCAATAGATTCTCTAGTAGTCATTCTCCTTTTAGAAGTAATTGAGTTCCTAAATTTACCTATCGAAGAGTACCAAATATGAAGTTTGCTTGATTCACTAATACTTGGCTTAATGTGACTCAAATATCATGTTTTTATGAAGGTAAATCTAGATGATATATTTTACTCACGATCCTAATAGAGACGTATTGAATGTTTAGATAAGAGTAAACAAAATGTTTTAATCTTTTGTTTATGATTTATCGATTGTTTGGTTTTAGTGGCATATTACTTGATTTAATAAATGTGCTTGATTGAAGAATGCTCCTTAGCATATCTTGTGAAATGAATCTCATTAATATTATTTATCTTAAATGAGTTTGTGATCTTCAAACGATATTAAAACAAGACACTTATATATTCTTAAACAAATATTATTTTTTAAGATTTCTGCCAATGTTATATATCATAATTTAACTAGTATTTGAAAAAATGAATTTCACTTGTTTATACATTTTGACAAATTATTTTTCAATTCTAATAACTTATATTATTTCAAAAAGGAATGTGTAGTGCATTATCTTGTAACACAACCATTCATGCTACAAGGAAAATGAAATACATAGAATATATAGTGTGTATTATTCTTAAATATGTATTTTAGCTTGGTGTGATGATTTTAAGTAGTGTGAGCAAAGTTTACATATGTTGTTATTTTGCTCATGTTTGGTTTTTCAGAGATGACACATTTATCCATTGTACTACAATGTAAATTTCTTGAATATTTCGGATGAAACATCCAAGTTGTCAATCCTTCTTCATTGTATATTTTATGCATATATTTGCTAAATATTTGGAACACAACTATTGAACAAGTAGACTCAATATGACATCATATTCACAAGTGTGAGTTATGATCCGATGCATATTCTTATCGTCTTGGAAAAGGATTTTGTTATTTTCATATCAATCGAGTGTGATTGAGTATGTAGATTCAAGACTATATCCTTTGTTGTAATTTGATATAAACAATCCAATTTCTTGTCCACATTCAAAAATATATCAATTAAATTTGATAAATATATCAACCATAATTTGAATAATGAATTGATATAATATCAAGATCTTTCTTGACCCTCACGAACACTCATTTAAAATAAATAGACATTTTGATAGTGTGTTCCATTAATCCTAAGATTATTTATGAGTGAGGTTAGTGAATGATTAAAAGTTGACTTATTACTTCATGATTATTATATGTTGTGTTTATATGAAAAACTATTCATTGTTACATATAATGAACACACTTAGATTTTGAAAAATACTTTTTCTTTTATATAACTACTAATGTTTTAAAACAATCCAATTTCTCTTATTTAAACAACCTAAGGTAAAACAAGGTAATTTGTTGAAAATATTTAAGTGTGTTATTGAGAATAGATTAAATTGTTTGAAATATTTAGGTGACTAGATTTAACTCATTTACAAGATTTTTGATTAACATTAAGCCATCTATACCTATATGCAATGCAAGCTAATATAGCAATCCTAACGCAAGAAATCTAGCATAAGATCTAGTTAAGTATAAACCGGAAAACTAGCTATAAACTAATAGGGCACATATGCTTAGAACTATAATTAGCTAAAATTCAAATACCACCAATCATCTAATGTACTCTATTAACAAACTAGTTTCATGACCCGTCCGATGGACGGGCTAGTGTCATATAAATTGGATAATATTATTACTTATGAGGTCCATACTTATGAGCATCCATACTTATGAGATTGTTATAAGGATAATAAGTTTATCATTCATAGTTATAAGTTGTTAAAGGTTTAGCAATGTGTCTGACATATAATGTGCTCAATATTAAGTTATGTTGTAACAGATATACAATGATACCCTGTTACTATTGTCTGATATTGGATAGCACACAACTATTGTTGTTGAAACTTGAAACAGATTTAAGAATAGTGTGAAACATTATATTTATTATAAAAGTACTACTTATTGAACAAAAAAATCTAATCACAAGAACATAATAGAAAACTAATTATTTATTATAAAAGTACTACTTAAGGAAATTGGAATTACTTATTTATAAAAATGTAATATGTTGACATCATTTCTTGTAAACAGTGGAATCACAAAATTTGATTGACATCGATTTCTCCTCATTATGATTGTGGTATACACAATCTTTGTTAATGCAGACCCATTCTATGTTGTCATCGTCCATAACATCTTCATCATCAAGAGTGTTTGTTGATACGATGTTGTATTCATTTTTTGACTTACATAAGCATTCTTTCTTGATGCACTTCCATTTGTCATGGTAATCATCAGAATCGACATCATTAACAAACTTCTGTTTACCAACTGTAACATCGTTTGTTATACATGTACTGTGTTGGCAGAGCATAACTATCTGCCATCATACAATAGAAGTTCTTGTCAGCAGCAGCAATGTTAGTGTTTCGGGTGCATATCCTACTAAGCCATTTTATCGGTGTCTTTTGGGTTGAGGTTTTGCAACTTCTGTGGCTCGCTTTTTTCTGCCTTCGCTTTCTCGAGCTGAAATATCCATTTTTAAGTGAGGCCAATAGGTACTGATCTTCAAGCTTATGATCTTCGATGCACTTGATCAAGGGTTTTAGTTCTCGCTATAAGACATAACATGTGAGTGATATCTTTTACCATTCTCGCTATAAGACATAACACATATAATTACAATGCCACCACAATTGGCCGTACACGATACCAATTATTTACAATTTTTTACATTGTTGAGGATAATAACCATCATAAAATGTTGAATGACAAATTACGATATTGTATTTCCCAATTCATTTGCATTAGTATAATCCCAACGCAAGGGCCACTAAACCATATTCTTTATTTACATCCTTTATACCGTTGACAATCATAAACGACCAAAGATGGAGAATGACAAATTATAAAATTGCCTTTATTTGTTCATTTGTGGGTCCTGCCTACATTTCTTGTCACTCAATCGCATAAAACTCGCAATCTTATCTTTTTTGCGTGATTAACTACCTCAAATGGATACAATTTTACTTCTTATCACACTATAAACAAAACAAAAAGAAATTAAAGCTGTAATATTATCTAACCTCGCATTATTTGTTTGATTAGATTCTGATACTTGTTTTAAAGATCATCCACCAAGGAGTCTTTTGCCATGGCTTCCTCAACACTTCTCTCTGCCTCTATTTAAAAACGTACCTAAATGGTTGACCTCTTCATCTATCAGCTTCCGATGTGCGGTCATGTCCATTACTGATTTGGTACATATTCGACAGCAGAATATGTTTAAAATGAAAGAAAAACTGTTCATTACTTATACAAAGCTTTAAGTGTTCGTACTTGAAACAAAAAAAGCTTTAAACATGTGGATAATGAAGTATTTCAGGTCAATTCAACTGGCTAGGACCGTGCAAAAACTTATCCATGTTCCTCAACCCACTCATTTAGCTAGCTCTTATTGTAATTATAACTTTCACCAAAATAGTGTTTTTCATTTATAAGAGAAGAGCAATACACTCTGATCAAGACCCTAAGAAACTTTTGAAATCAGAAGCTGCCCTTTTCCCATTTATTTTTTGCTTCACTTGTATACGAACATGCCACATAATAATAAAGCAAGGAAGCTTAATATGCATAAAAATTCTTGTGATTAGCTGAAAGGAAATAGGTCCGTTAAATTTCGATCAAAAGTAATGCATAAAAAGTCTGGAATCCTTTTATTCAAAGGATACGTCATTATTAGTGTAACCTATGTGATCATGCCTTGCCTTCTATATAGTGCTGAGATTTAATAATAAAATGACACGAATAATCATTGCCTCGTTCATATAGTGCTATGACTTCAAGATGCATGTAAAATCATTACCTCATTAGAAAACAATAATTGGAACTCTCATGTATGTAATATCGTGACAAATAAGTAATAACTAACAACGGTCAACATATGCTCTCACATCTTGAAATAATTCATTTGGAGCAAGTAATTTTAGACGACAAAGATGTAGGTATTATAGATACAAAATATCTCAATTCCTCGCAAACAATCAATCAACAATATAGTTTCTAAAGGTGTTGTCACTATGTCAATATGTGAAAACAATAGCTATTTTATTTTGCAACATTTCGAAATGTTTACCACACAAGCAACCCAAATCAGATCTTAAAACCATGTTCTTGTAGCATATAACATGTTTACAAATAATTAAAAGAGTGTTTATATAATAAATTATGAAAGACATTTATAATGTTAAAAATTCAAGTTATCAAGCCCCTACATGTCATGCCAACAACAAATTTTTAGACAGAGCATACTGGAAATACATTAAACACCTTGTGTATCTATAACCTCCATTTCTACTCAAACCCATTAGGAATACACTTCATTTTGTCCATCATTTGTGGAACTTGCATTGAAAGCAGTATATGCCAACTTAATAGTGATAAGTTTTAATAGTGCAATGCAAAATGACTACAAATCTACAATGATTATATACCAAAGTCACATATATTGTAGATTAATTCTTTTTGTTTTTGACGCTTCGCTTCCTAATCGTTCGACGATTTTTGATGACATTGTTTCTTGGTCCTTTTTATGGTGTTCTAGTAGATGTAATAGGGCTTTTTCTTGGGAGTATAGGTTAAAAAAACCCCTATCTTATTTCCTTGTAATGTCTTTCTAGCTCCTTGCTAGTTTTTTTTTAATATAGTTGCCGTTCAAAAAAAAATCTTTTTGTCACGACCCATATCCAGGTACAAAATGCAAAATAAAAAATTATAAAACAATTGTGGTAGTATCTAATGTTTATCTATTACAAAAAAAATTACATCTGAAAACACTCATTAGCCAATAAAGTTAACATTCCGGACTTTCTCAAAAACTTGGTAGGCAATCTCATCACAAAAAAACATAATTTAAAACGACAACAATCAATCATTAGCAAGTAGCAACCATGATTGATTGTTTTCACTTTATAATGCTTAAGTTTTTTAAACAAATTTCATTCAGGACTTTCATCAAACACTTAGTATACATATTCATGGTTGATTTCACAATTAAAATCAATAATCAAAATACATAAATGCATAAAAAACTAATCATCAGACATGAAACTTTATCAGTTAATCTAATAAAATTTAATCGGAACAAAAAATGAAAATAAGAAAATTACCTTAAATTGAAGTTAAATGATTTGTGATAAATATTTTTCTCTGGACTTTGCGATCATTAAGGAATTGTGAACGTCAATTAAGGGATCGTTGTTTTTCTTAAAGCCTTTGAAACTATAATAACGCCTATTCTAAAAAATTCTGGTTAATTTTCCAGATATGATTTTGTTGATGATGATGCGAAGCAGATACCTTCGATGATTTTGTGTGTGTTATTTGTGTGGGTTTTGATTCAATGGATATTGATTGTATAAAAAGATTATGTGTTATCAGTAATGATTTGAATCATGAATCAAAATAAATTGATTTGGGGCTTTTTTAGGTTAATTTGTATCATGGAATCAAATAATATTTTCAGTTACCGATTTTCTGGGTTTATTTTTGGGGGATATGAATGCAATTGATAAGTATGAAGGTGAAATTGAATGGGATGCTGAAAATCGGGATGAAGGTGAAGCATGGAGGAGTGAGGGAGGAGTGTGTTTTGTGATGCCAGCTAATTAAATTGTTACAGTGTGGCATTCTTTTGACATGTTGGCAGTTTCCACCTAATTCTTTCATGCCAAGTGGCATATGTGACTTGGCAAGTTCCTCTATTATATATGTTTGGAGATTAAGACAAAATGAACTTCACATAATCATATAGCATAACACATAAAAGCACTTGTCGTTGTTTTGTGTATTATATACAATAATGTTTACATAGCTCGATTTTATTTGAAAAGAAAATAGTTTTCTCCCCATTTTAAAGATCAATATTTTAAAAATATGAATACTTAAATTTTCAAAGATATATCAACTAGGAATGCCCGAATCGAAGGAAAAGGTAAAATACAAGTTTTATGTTAAAACGAGACACAAATTTTGACCACCGTGTAGTATTTTGCCTTTTTGACAAATTTAACTTTGAAATGATTATTTTTAAGTATTTTTAAATGAAAGTAGACTCAATTACCTTTAAAACGGCGGGTGGCACGACTTCTACAGACTTACGGTTAATTTTATATGATTTTTCAAAGTTTCTGAAAAACTGTAGAACAGACAGGCGGACCCCTTAAATATTTAAGGGGGCCGCCCAGTATTTAAGGGGGCCACCCAGACAATTAAGGGGGCCGCCCATCTGGTACTCAAAAATGCATTTTTTTTTTTGTTAAAAATTCTTTTCTAACTTTGCGGAAATGTGTGAAACTTTCTGAGTTTAATACCGAACATATAATACTTATTTTAAGCATAATTTTATTTCGAGCTAGTATAATTAGTGTATATAACATCAAAACTAATACAAGTTAATCAACAAAACACTTTTCATATTTAATCCTCCTTAATAGGTAATTTGATACATGGATCGTCTCAATTTTTAAAATCATTTGTTTTGAAAATTAGAGCGACGTGGCTCTGATACCAATTGTGGAAAACTAGAAGGGGGGTTGAATAGTTTTCTCTCTTTTTCGTTTTATAAAATGTTTGTTTCAAAATCTTTGATTAAAGTTTTCCTTTTTAAAATCTTAAAATGTTTTGTATCAAATCATCTATTAAGTTAAACTCAATATGAGGAGTGTGAATAATAATCTATTAGATCATATCATATAATTATACACACCATCACAATATTAACTTGTAACTATAACACAATCAATCATCATGACAATATAAGCAACATCCAACACATATATGCAAGCATAGATATAAAGCGATAAATGCAAGAATAAATGTAAAGAGATAAGAGAAAGAAGATGCAAACCGGATACGATGATTTATAGTGGTTCGGCTACAAGGACACCTTCCTTGCCCTACTCCACTCCCCGAGTCACCTACTCGAGAGTTTTCTTCACTACTCAACAAGCTCCCTTTTGGCAGAGAAAACCTTACACAACTTTTGCTTACACCAATTAACGACACTAAGCTAAATGTCAAGTTCTAAGTAGCTAGAACCAATCCCACAACACGACTTCGATCACTACACAACTTCTACATGACTTCACGACTTCTTCACGACTTCACGACTACTTCACAACTTCTTCTATACTCCACTACTTATTCACACACCTACTTCTTCACAACTACATGACTTCTCCACACTACTACTTCTTCCCACTACTTCTTACTCACTCATTGACTCACTACTAAGTAAGATCATCTTGATCTACTTATTACATATACATAACTCATAACTTACATAAACACTAACTAGACTCTAATACATCTTTGGCTTTATGATAGGGAAGATTCTTCTCTTGCACTTTGAGTGGTGAAGGATTGGATCACTTGAAACAAAGACTTATAATCTTATGATCAAAGGATTTAGAAAGATGTTTTGAAAGGATTGGGATTGAAAATTTTCGTGCAAAAGGTTGTGAAAAATTGCAGAAATGAACCAGTATTTATAGGCAAACTTTTCTGACACAAGGAGCGTGCCGGCCCCCTTAAAATTAAGGGGGCCGCCTTTATAATTAAGGGGGCCGCCCAGACAGAAACGGCAGTTTTCTTGTCTTTTTCTGGGGAAGGTTTATCTATTGAAATTTTAACTGTTTTTGGCTAAAAATTTGAATTCATATATTTATTATGAATTAAACATTTTCCTTTATATACCAAAAGTGTTTTTCAAATATATAAGATGTTTATAACATTTTATAAAATTTGTAGTGTCTAAATAAAATTCTTTGATCATAAAATGTATTAGACATTTGTTTGTACATACCTTAAGTGATTGTTGAAGCATACTCGAGACGTTGAGATGTCGAGGCTTGTTGACATATGAATGCATAGATGAATTGTGATCACAAGTAACTTAAGCACTTACGTTATATGTTGTAACTTACATCTTTGTCATCATCAAAACATGAAGAGGATGTTTAGATTAAATATCGTAATATTCATGCCAACACAATTTGCTTGGAAGACTTCCAAGATATACCCGCCCCTCCTAGTGTAAACACATATCCACTAGTCGATCTAGAATCCTTTATATCAGATATCCAATTTGCATCACTGTATCCTTCTATAACAACTGGATATCTTTCATAATGCAGTCCATAATCGCGACTGTATCTCAAATAATGAAGTACCCTAGTCATAGCTCCCCAATGTGCATAACTTGGATTACTAGTATACCTACTTAGCCTGCTAACAGCATATGCTAAGTCAGGTCGGGTACTTGTCATTAAGTACATTAACATGCCAATAATTCTTGAATACTCTAATTGGGCAACACCTATGCCTCTATTTTTAGATAGATGCTTACTGGTGTCAATTGGAGTTCTAGCTAGGCCGGAATCCCCCGCATTGTGAGTATTAAGAATTTTGTCCATGTAATGTGCTTGACTTAACACAAGTCCAATTTGAGTTTGTATGATCTTTATTCCAAGGATCACATCTGCCAAACCCATATCCTTCATGTCAAACTTTGATTTCAACATGTCTTTAGTAGATTTGATCATCTTGTCGTTATTGCCAACGTAAGCATATCATCAACATATAAACACAAGATTACATATCCACTACTTGTGTCTTTTACATACACACACTTGTCGCATTCATTAATTTTGAATCCACTCTCTAGCATGGCGTGGTCAAATTTTTGATGCCATTGTTTGGGAGCTTGCTTTAAGCCATATAATGACTTAACAAGCCTAAAAACTTTGTTCTCTTGTCCAGGAGCCATGAAACCCTCAGGTTGGTTCATGTACATTTCTTCTTCTAAATCTCCATTTAGAAATGTCGTTTTCACATCCATTTGGTGAACTTCCAAATTTCTTAAAGTGGCAATAGCAAGTATTGTTAGGAATATAAATATTCATATAAAAGACTCGGTCACCCCGAGTATGGTTTAGCATTTAGGTAGCTCGTAGTATTTATCTTATTAGTATAGATTACGTTTCACGATAGTGTCGGGTTGGGTCTTTACCCACTGTCAGCCCGAACCATAGCCCACTAGAGGCGTGTAGGTAATATATATAAATACCCCTCTCCACCAAAGGAGAGGGTTGGACCTTTCATTTGATAATCTAATATCTTCTACTTTCTCTCACTAAAGGCTCCCACCTCTCTCTACTTCTCTCTCTAAATTCGAACCATAACCACAAGTTCCATACATGTTATGAATATGAGTTAGTTACAATTGGTATCAAGAGCCAGGTTACACTCTTGGGATTGTGTGTACTCGAATTTTTAGATTGGTTTTGTGTTTTGTTTATGGTTCGAATGGTTTTATGAAGAAATACCTTAGTTTGATCTTGATTTGTGGTTTGATGTGTCATATGATGGTACTTTCATGATTAGTAGTGTTAGAGGAACTTAGTTAGTGCTTAAGTAGTGTGTTTTATAGGTTATTTTGTGGTTTTAAGCAATTTCATAGTGTAGTTTAAGGTTCTTCTTAGCTGGGATTTGATCCTCGTAAGTATTTCTTGGCTGCGAGTTGGTATCCTTGGTTGCGGTTGTCAGTTGCGATTTGGCACTTTGCTTAAAATAGGAAAAACGACAAATCGCAAGGAAAGGAACATTTTTATTTGTTGGTTATTGCAAGTTGACAATTCTGTCCTGTAGTGTTGCGAGTTGACTGGTTGCTGCGAGTTGAGTATTTCCTGCGAGTTGACAAGTTGTTGCGAGTTGATACTTTGTTGCGAGTTGATGTATTGTTGCGAGTTGACAGTTTGCTGCGAGTTGCGTATTTCTGCGTGTTGACTTTTTGCTGCGAGTTGTTAGTGTGTTGGTTGAGATCTATTGTGAGTTGACTAGTTCTGCGATTTGAGAATTGTTCCGATTTGAGTTGTTGCAACTTGTCCAATTACAATCTGACATTGCGAGTTGATTCTTACGATTTGACTAATTGTGATTTGACTTGGTGTGATTTGACTTGTTGTGACTTGACTCAGATTACTTACTGTGACTTGCAAAATTTTATCATCTCACACTCAAGCACTGAGTATATTACGGTTTCTCTTGTTGATTTTAGATAATCCCGCGAAAGATTCGATTTCTCGGTTTAAATCACAAGAGTTGTAAAATCCCGTGTAAGATTACACCCTGGTAAGCACTTCTTCGTCTTATGACATTCAAGCTGCCGGGTCTGATACTAGCCCTCCTATGCTTGATAGGACAGATTATGAGTCATGGGCACAAAGAATTTGACTCTATTGTTTGGGCAAAGAGAATGGTATCAACATTCTTCGATCAATTGATGAAGGACCATTTCAAATGGGTACCACGAGAGATGTTATCACTATGAGTGAGGATAGTGATGTCACCTTTGAAATCGACAGACCACGTACCTACAACGATCTTAATAAGGAAGAGAAGAAGCGTTATGATGCCGACATTCGAACTTCCAACATTGTGATTCAAGGATTACCCAAAGATGTTTACAAGCTGATAAACTTCAACACTGAAGCCAAAGCTATTTAGGACAATGTCAAAATGCTTCTAGCTGGCTCAGAACTAACCAAAGAAGATCGTGAATCTCAGTTGTATGATGAATTCGAGCACTTCAAGATGAACCCTGGTGAGAATATCACGGACTACTATGTCAGATTTCACAAGCTTGTGAACTACATGCGGATCATCAGAATGACAATGCCAAACATCCAACTCAATTCTAAGTTCGTAAACAACATGTCACCCGAGTGGGATCAATTTGTCACAGTTGTGAAGCTCAACAAAGGATTGAGAAATACCAATTATGAATGTTCTAATATTTAGGGTTCTTAAATAGATAAATAGTTAGGGTTAGTTAAAGTTAGACTTAGGTTGATACATATTGTTTGGGCCTCCATATAACATTAAACATCGGTAAATTAAGTGGACTTGGGCTGATTTTCTTTACAATAAACTTGGGCTGACATTTGTGAATACTCTTTAGAACGCAAGTTGTCTTTATTCACGTTGAGCGATTTTAGCTAATCTACTTTTTGTTCCTTTAGATGTTTCCATAGTGAAGGCAACTAAAGTACTGACAAAAAAGTGGCCTGCCGCAACGTGCAGGTATATTCTCACTCATTTATATGGTAAATTATTAGGCTTAATTGGTGTTGAACCATTTTTATTTGTAAGTGGATTTTGGGCAAGACAAATTGTTATCCGAAAATTCTTTACTATCCGAATTTTGTGAAGTTAAGTGGATAATTTTGGGTTGAAATTGATATATTAAAGTAGAATTGTAAGGTTTATTATTAATCCCCATCAAATCCGAAGCCAATCACAATAATATTAACGAGTAATGACTATAAATTTTTGCGACATCGCGCATACACCTTGCTATTTTATATGAAATAGCTTGATATTTCATAACGTTATTTCAATCTAAAATTCTCATCATCCGTAAAGTTATAATTATGGAAAACTTATAATCCAAAAAAATCGCCCGCCAAAAAATTTAGTTACTGCTTAATTTTAAATAAATTTACAAAATTTAAAATATTAAGCAAGTAAAATATTATTTGAAAAGATTATGTGTTTATATAATAGTTGATAAAGCTTATTAATTATTTTATAATGACAAAGATAAACTTGTGTATTTCATAATGGTCGTAATAAAATGATTATTTAGAGAAACAATATTAAAAAATGCCAGAATTTTAAGTTACCAAAGCATTTGGAACTTGAATGTCACAATCTGCCACAAATTTACTTTGCCTTGTGCCCAGTCATGACTCTTTCAATTTTACAAGTGAGTTCAATAATATGATGTGAAAAATTGCTTATCGTCTTTTTTCTTTTAGGTAAAGGGTTACCGCGGTAAAGTATACTAATCACCAAAAATATAAGTACAAATGGAATGTGGCAGAAGTACCATATTAACCTCAAGCAAAAGCTTATTAGAACCAAAATAAAGATGTTCATAACATGCCATAAACATTTACACCTCTAGCTTCATACTACATAATCAATAAACCAACTAGCTAGAGTAGAACAATCCAACATAACAACAATCATATAAAAGACGACTGTGAGTCCCACAAGCACCTCCACGCCACTAGCAGCAACACATAGAGAGCAAGAAATAATACGATGCCAAACGAGACTGCCTCCTTAAAAAACCTTCCCATAGAAAAACCCAATGGGAAAAAACTTGGAGAAGGAAAAAAGAGTACAACTCTCATTTAGCGCTCCCAACACAAAGCAGCTCCAAATAAATATTTAGTCTGTAACAACGAGATAGCAACCGAGAGGCGGGATCAACGTACCCACAAACGAACTTGGCACCTTCAATTTATCAATGATATGATGAGCGACTATAGAATTCTTCTTAAAGCGAAAGCTAAGAACCTTTAACCGAACCAAGCTAATAATATCATCAAAAATCTTAGTATACGGCTTAAGCTTCTTCTTGTAAAGTCTAGAATTCCTTTCTTGCCATATGTAATAACAAGTCGCCGCCAAAAGAAGACGAGCAATTACACTTCAGGCTACGAAACCTTTAGATAAGAATAAGGAACATAACAACATCTTCAAAACCTGGAGGGATACTCACCATACCTCCAAGATCACGAACTCTCGACTAAACCTGCAAAGAAAATGGACACTAAAAAACAAATGAGTGTGAGAATCGGACTGGATATCACAGAAAGGACATCGAAGCAGGTTTAAATCTGTCGTAGGACCGACATCCCATTGCCTCAGCCTATCTTGCTTCTTCAACTTATAATTAACTACCAGCCAAAAATGGAACACATGCTTAGGAATACAATGTGGGAACCAACGACGTGAAACCAAATAACTGTTCCTACCCTTAACCGAATTGAATCCCAAACATGAGGAACATAAAATGGCTTAATATGACCATTATAGACACGTCAACACAACTCATCATCCACATCCATAATAAATTTAGGATTGGACCTGTTGAAGCTCTGGGAATCTATTGAACCAATCATTAAGCCATCTCCAAGCACCATTGTGAACAAGATCAGCCACCGAATGCTTCAAGGAAAAACCTGAGTAGTTGATCTCTCTAGCAATAAGAAACTGATTAAGTGGAGTTTGGCCACACCAATTATCAAACGAAATAGAATTCAAGTTACCGTTTCGAACATTAAACCAAAAATACGGTCTAATAGTACTTCTAATTTGAAGCAATTTTCTCCAAACCCAACTCATATCTCCCCTACAAGGCAAATCCCAAAAAGTTCGAACATCAAGCTTATAAGAATGAATCCGTTTGTGAGAGTAATTTTGTACAAATAGAAAAACTGAAAGATGGCACCACTAGATGAATGGAAAGATGGGCTCCGGTTTCATGACAAACTAGAACCACCATTCATGAAATGTTGCTTCAGAAAGTTAATAACATAAAGGCTTTAATGCAGGTTCGTAATCCATATGCAACCTTGAACATAGGCCATTATTTATTCAATATTCCTAGTATTAATCTAGCATTGAGAGTATAACAATAACTTGAAAAATATGAAAGTAATCAGCTGTATATATACGTAGTTATTCAGAATGTACTCCAAGCACGTTCAATTTTTCGCATTTACCCTTCCTTTTGTAATAATCATTTAGGCTTATACTCTTCTCTTTCTTTTGAAATAATTCAAAAGGTTTACACTTACATTATGCTTTCATCTTATTTCACGCTTGTTAACCATGCTTAATTAAGCAATCGATTCCTTTCTCAATCACATACCGATTAATAATTTGACAAAGGCTAACAAATCACTACATGGAGAAATGTAGATTTTGAGCTAAGCATCTCATATATAAAAAATCTTGTGTTTAGATTTCGTATCAGAATCCACATACACATATACACATAGAATCGTACCGATCAATAGTATAAGCATTTCATGGGGAACACTGGTTTTCATAATTCATCAAAAGTTAACAAATTGTGATATCTAAATCTTTAAAAAAATCAACATTAACAAAATGGTGATATAGATTAAACACATACATACATCAAGCTATACTCAAGTTGTATATTACACTCTGTTCTCGAGTCTTTTTTGGAAAGGAAATGAAAGATGAGTAAAGAAGTAAAGAGAAAAAGAAAGTAAATGAAAGAAAAGTTTTGTTTTATTTTGTGTTCTTGAGATTAGAAGAAAATGAATGAAAGTGAGTAAAAAGTGTGTTCTTAAAAGAGAGGAGGTAACAAAGTTACAATTACACCCCTTTGAAAAGGCATAAAAGAAAGATAAATGAAAGGGTAATATTGTCATTTTGAATATCATGAAACCACTTTACTTCCCTTTCATCCCAAAAATGGGATGAAACAGCTGGCTAAAAAAAACAATGGGGTTTCACCCCTTTCCACTTTCTTTCCCTCCTAGATAAAATCTTGAGAACATGAATTTTTTTAATTCCTTCCACTTTCACAACTTTCTTTCCTTAAATGCAACTTGAGAACACAGAAACAAGTAAAATTAAAATTGATCCTATTTCACTATATTACAATTAGCCAAAGAAAGATTTTGGGAAGTTTCTTCTTTGTAAAATGAACAAAAAGCATGTATACTAAAAGCCTCTTCGACTGACCAATTATATGTGCGTAATTCATTGCCTGCAACATGTGGGTTAAAATCAGACCCGTAGATTATAACGGTGTCAGCACTTGCTATATTGATCTCCATCCCATAAGTCGAGGAACAAGAACACAAACAACACAATGCAAACTCTTTAGCATGGAATGAAGCAAAGTGAGCTTAGTAGAAGCCTTAATTCGCATGTCATAGAGAAATTAACTCGATCGTCGCAATTCAGATTCGGTTCCTTGTACAAGACGAGGAGGATTGCAAACGTTTCTTAATTGCATTATAAAATTCAGCATCGATTTTTGTGATTTTGATGTAATAGTTATTAGACGGTGGTTTTGGTTGGGTTTTGTGTAGAGTTGAAAAACAAACAGAATGTCACTAATGTTAATTCCTGTTTCGTCATTGTACTCCTCAACTTCCACAATTTCATAGTTTTGTTTTACTATACCCGGTGTTTGATTATTTTTGTATATAGCACACACACTTCCTTTTATTGGGAAAACACGAATGTTACCATTTTTCTGCTTCATAAAATTAGGTTTGTAAGAAAAAAATAATTAAGGGAGGTAACGGTTTCATGTTTTCCCGCTTATAACTCCCCAAATGCTTTCAGGAATATGGGAAATGGAAGATGTTTTTTGTTGGTTTTGAACTAAGCCAGCATACTTTCATCTTAGATGGTTTAAAGAAATTACTTTGTGAATTATGGCATATATAGTTTCTAGGGAATCCTTCATGATCATCATAAGCAGCCCATAGTTGACCTTCTTTAAAACACTTTTTCGCTTCTTTCTAGATAAAAATCATGAAAATCCGGATATGGGACATCGGCCTCATGACTTTTGAGTGACTGTTTGCCATGTCAGCAAGTTTTACGGCTTTTGAACTCCATTTGTTTAGTTTCTTTTTTATTTTTGTTGCTGCCTTCTTTATTAGTTGATTGTTTAAGGCCCGGTTTCCTTATTTTCATAAAACCTAATACCGTCTAATATTAGTGTGTCATTATCCTGCACGTCATAGGAAAAAGAGAAAATTAATGAATTTATTTGGTGATTAGCCATAATGTTGTCTATTCATAAACCCAGAGTTACCAAAAAAATAAATAAATGAACAACAATAATTTAGCAACCGCGGAAGATCTAACCTACATACAAGAATTTTGGATGTTGAACTAACATCTACTACTAATCCTACACCTATTATTGAATAATTGCTTCATATATATACTACTCGAAAAAAGTAAATTGTTAAAACTGAATGCATATTGTTATATGGAATGTGAAGAACTCTTACCTTCTTTAGAGACTTTCAGGCCAGGGGTGGGTGCCTACTGCAAGTATCTTCATTTCAGTTATGTGTTGAGATTTAAAAGTATGATCTCGAGCTACATCTATAATCAATGACGACATCATACCCTTGAAACACGTATCACTCACAAAGAAGTTAAACTGGAATAGTTTCCTAAAAAACGAGATAGATGTGACCAAGTTTAAAGAGAATGAAAACAAAGAGTAAAGACCAAAGAATGATACGGTAACAACCACAACAAAACTTAAAATATATATGAGTGCAAAACCTTAAGCAAATGAACTACAATATATACATTGTTAAACTGTGAGCCCGGGGTCAAATTCAGCAACAAAGTAACTTTTTACTTTTTTTTTTGTGCGTTTTATTTTTATGTTTTATTTTAAAAACTATGAGCCTGTGGATGTTCTATAACTTGAGTAATGAAGGAAGAATGTTTAAGTTATAGGTTTTGAGTTATAATAGAAAAGCTGAGATGACAACACTTTTTACTATAACACCGTCGAATAACACTGATGGCAAGTGCGCTCTTATTCTACAAACATCTTTTCAAGCAAATTCATATAGTTGTTAACTATTAATGTGATAAAATCATTTCTAACAAGATTTTATAAAAAGCAGAAAAAAAGACAAAAACTAAAAAGATGGTCCAGAGATACAACTATACAAGATAGTAAAGATACTTGTAAGATGCTTTCCATAAAAAAGATATTCGTAAAACAATGGACCCACAGTCACTTAAAATCCAGCCCATTCACATAAAATAAGCCCAAAATTAACTATTGGGCTAGATATTATTCTCACTAGGGTTAAAAAAACCTAGATATAAAAACCATGCTTAATCATTTTCATTCACAACTATAGCTGACGGCGGAGAGCTTCTAGCTAGCAACCTCTGAAGACACCAGCAACCTCTGAAGACACCTGCAACATGGTAATTTTCCGATCATATCACTTATTTATAAATTGGTTTATTTAAATGTTATAATTTTTAATAAAAAATGTGTTTGTGTTTTATAGACGTTCAAGAGGAGAAATGGAGGAAGGAACAAGCATGGCCGTGGTCACGTCAAACCCATTCGCTGCTCCAACTGCGGTAAATGCTGCCCTAAGGTATTTATTTTTGCATAGTATGCTGTGGTTATTTTTTTGTTTAGTTTTATGTTTTGTTTGTTTTTTATGTACTTTTGTAACATGAATTAAGGTTTGTTTGGTATAGCTTGTTTTAAATTGCTTATTTTTGTCTGTTGAAGAACTTTTTCAAATGTTTTGTTTAACTACGTGAACATAAACTGTATCATTTAATGTTACCATCTTTCAAAAGATGTTCCGATATACACATTTTGGTGACTTGCTACATAAAAAATAGTGACACATGTCATATTTTGGGCTATGACATGGACAGTTTAGTTTACGTACCCAAACGACACTTTGAAGAAAGTTTGTTGCTGTTTAATTGGCTAAACCAGTTTAAATGCATATTTCAGTGAACATTGACATGCCAGTAAGCACTAGGTTTATCTAAACACTCAGAATTTTTTACCAATTGGAGGATAAGCAGTTTGAACACCATGTTAGCCCTATAATGTTTAGTCCAGTTGCGTGGATGGAATCTGTTAGAAATTATGAAGTTCTCGATATTGTTTGCTGCTATTGTTTGATGTATAGGAGCGGGTATATGTTTTGAGGATTGATGAAAACTTAGATAATTACTGTAGACAGTTTGATAGGTAGAGCATGTTTGAAATGATAACATTGGTGTAACATTGATTTGATTCAACTGATTTGTAGACACTGCTATACATGGATTGTGCAGTAATTTGGTTATACCTTGTAGAGTCTAGATTTGTGTGTGTGTGTGTGTACATAAATTTGTGTGAAGGCAAGGCAGTTCTCTACTTTTGGTCAATGTGTATGATGTTATCAAACATTAGTTATGGCCATTGTAATTCTTAGTTTTTCGGTAACGTGTTATGTTTGGAGAATAGGAGAACAAATAATCGTACATTGTAACTTGGTGTTTTGTTTAACACGTCGCTGAATATAGTCTCGGATATTTCCAATAATGGATATAAAGCTTCAACTATTGCAATTTAACAAGCCTCTAGTTAAACTAACTTTTTTTATTGTTGATATCAGGACAAGGCTATCAAGAGATTCCTTGTCAGGAACATTGTTTAACAAGCTGTTGTGAGGGATGTTCAAGAAGCTTGTGCTTTTGATCGTAAGACTTGTCGTGATTTACTACAATTTCTTTTGTTTCAGACCTTAAATGTCAATGTATCTTATAGAAAAACATTGCTTGTTCTTTTGTTATAGAGTACACCCTTCCCAAGCTGTACGTGAAGATGCAGTACTGTGTTTCATGTGCTATTCACTCGAAGGTTGTTAGGGTTCGTTCAAGAACTGACAGGAGGAACCGTGAGCCACCAAAGAGATTTTCTCGTCCAAGGGTATGCTACTTGTCTGTTCTGTCACTTTACACCATTTACTGATTTCTTTTGTTATGAATACTGTAGTATTTACTAGTTAGATGAAGGATAGAAGGTTGATGTATATGCAGTAGCTAATGTGTGTGTTTGTTTCAGGATGATGCTCCAAAGCCTGGTCAAGGTCCTCGTCCAGGTGGTGCAGCAGGTCCAGCTCCTGTGCGTACTTGAAGATGAAATTCTGGTGTACTTGCTTCGTGGATTTCAAGAGTTGTTTTGGAGGATGTTCGGTTATGACTTATCTATTTAGCTATTTAGCTTAATATGGGTTCGTGTAAGTTGCACTATGTGATTGTTTCAAAAATCTTCTATTTTATATAATTTTGGTGGTTTAGTTTATTGCTTTAAGGAGCTAAATATGGTTTGAAAAGGAGCAAAATATGGTTTGAACAGATTGTACACCATTACTTTTCTTCCAAAAACAAAGTACAATCTTTAGCACCTAGTAAACGTTGCATGCTTTTAGTCTAATTGTTGAACGTAGTTTGCATGATCAAGCTCATTTCATCTTCAACCTAAATAATTTTTGAAAGTAACAGTTTTTTTTTTCTTGGCATCATTTCTCTACTATGATGGGTGTAATTTGGAGAATTGGAGGACCTGTTTTTGGTATCATTTTTCAACTTTACATAAAATTTGGAGGACCCGATTTGAGATAACAATACACCTACTAAGCTTCTGCCGTTATCAAGACACCTACAAGTCTTTAATTAGGCCATCAAACACTTGAAATGGTGTTTAGCCACTCTTGTTAATGAGTTAAATGAATGTAACAAACTCATTTTTAAGAATAATTCAATGTACCTCAAACACCTCAAACATAAAATATTTTATCAATAGGACTTAGGATCAAATGAGAAGAATGAGAAATACCTATAAATACACATTAGAGATGCGTCGACTTGAATTTGATGCATCCCTAATCTTTTAGATGCACCATAACATATTTTCTAGCTAAAAATTAGATGCATATACATATATTAGATGCATTTCATCAAGTTAGACGAATCCTATGTATTTTTCGTCTTCTGTGGGCCAAATTTGTTGTTAGTACTACTATGCATCGTTTTCACTTCAAAATCATTTTCGAAACTAAGTGGAATGCATCTAAATGAATAGAGATGCATCTAATTCAAGTCGATGCATCTCAAATATGTGGTTATAGTTATTTCCCATTCTTCTCATTTTAATTTTTCTTCTCACTGGATCCTTACCCTTATCAATAGTGCCAAAATACAAGCATTTACTTCTCTTATTTCACATTTTACAAGTGCCAAAATAGAACTAAGTATGTACCTAAGCCAAGCATTTACATCCTTTATTTACACATTTTCATTTACGCGGGTCATGTAAATTTTGTTTTAAAAAACAGTTATATTTAGGGCTTAGGCTTAGCAAGAAACTAGGCAAAGTTACAAAGCTGCAGAGAGAGTGTTAGAACTTACAAAGACAATTAAACCACTGAAATATAAAATCCAACTAAGGGGCACATTTTTGAATCTATTAAACCCATTAAAATTCGTGTGAGATATTAACTTAACATCGTTGATAGTGAGATATTTGTTCTGTTTTAGGGCGCAAAGATAAAGTTGTTTCAAAAATGCCAAAAGAACCAAATGGTCGATCAAACAACCACGTCAAAGAATGTTGATTTGTGAGTCGGTATTTGAACTCGATCCGCGAGGCTAATTGCATTTTGGAGGTTATTAATAGTAATAGTGGGTACGTTTTCAAAGATCTTCCATATTGGAGTATGCGAGATCACAATCAGAAGAAAAAAAACATGATATTCGGTCTCAAGATCATCGTGATTTCCTAACTGCAAAAAGTTAACCAAGTAGTATCACGGTGGCAAGCAGAAGATAGTTAGACCAGGGCCGCTTGTGTGCTTCGAGATTTTTAGTGTTTCATCATATATTGTACTAGCTCCAGGCCCACCCTGATTGGGCGGCTAGTTTCATTATATTGTTTGACTAAATTCATCTGATAGACAATATTTAAATAGAAAATAATTTGTGATTTGTTAAAAAAAAAATTGAATTAATGTTAATATTTTTGATAATGCAATTGCATATGAGATGTTAAAGATAGGGCAAATTCCCAAAAAGGGACATTTTTATTTCCAACTTTCCTAAATAATACAATCCCAACATCTCTTCCCAATTTGGTCAAGTGCGAATGTGCGATCGTGCGATCCCATTATCTTTGTGACACGTGTCCTAGACAAAAGGACTCTAACAATCATTTGCAGGCCCACCCCACTATCACTTGTCCCCCATGTGGCCTTTGACTTATTTTTGCAAATGTGCGAATTCCAAACGTGCGATCGTGCGAATTTCGGTTGCCCATGTGACCATATTTCTTGGAAAAGAACACCAAATCTTTCCAAAAGATTATTTATGTACTTTGACTTGACATTTTTTTTTAATTATTCTTGACCCTTTTTTTTCCATTTTAATTTATTTACTTCACTTATATAAAAACATTTTAATTATTTCAAATCCAAACACACACATTTCAACATCAACTGGGATTTCGATTTGCAACTAGAAGAGAGACGTTTCGCACATTTCGATTTGCATAGAAGATAGATGAACCGAGACCCAATAATCTTTCATAATTTAATCATACTTTGAAATGGTAAGTTTTTCCCTTAATTTGTTGTTGTTTATGTTTATTTGTTGTTTTAAAATTTTCTTGTTGTTTTAAAATCTTCTTGTTTATTTGTTGTTGTTTATCTTTCATATTAATATTATTGTTGTTTTAAAATTTTCTTTTAGGCGATTAGCTTAAATAAGCCGAAACTTAAAACACCCATTGGTTAGATGTTGAAATTAGCCCAAACTTAAAACACCATGATTTAGCTATATGTATGGAACAATAATGCTTTTAGTTATGACCGTAGGCATAATGCATTGAGTTTATTTTTAGTGGTGATTTTAAGCTTGTTAGATAGTCATAGTCTGTGACCGTAGGCGTAATGTTAAGCGCGTTAGTAGGCATAATGTGATTGCAAATGCCTCGCAGAATGGTACATGTTAAAGGTTTTATTCTCGACCCAATGACAATGGACACTCTCGGAAAGTAGATATTAGGGTAAGCTTATGTTGTATCTAATTCATATATCCGTTTAACCTAGGTCCTTCTATAGTGCCGGTAGACCCAAAATGGTCCTATGTTAATGGAAATTTCGTGAAAAAATTGTGTTAATGTTTGAAATGGTGGGACCTATAAATGAGTAGGAACGAGTGAGAGGCTAAGTTTCATAAAAAGTGTTAAAGATGAGAGCTTTAAGTTTTTTACAGAAAAATATGAGGTTTAGAAATGAGTAGGAACGAGTGAGAGGCTAAGTACAGAGAAGTTCAATGGGAAAAGTGTTTGGGGAACATCATCACTCATGATGCTAGTAGTAGGCGTGTATACAGGTCTTGGAAGAGACTTGAAGTAGGGCGCACTAAAATAAACACCATGTAGTTTGAGACCAAGGCATTAGTATGTGACGATGATCAGGAGCAAAGGCCTTTTTTATTATAGTTGGATCATTGAGAGAGGTGGGGAAGATTAACAAGAAATTGCACATGGTGTTTATTGATTTAGAAGTACATATGACCACATGAAGTCTTATTGGGGGCCTTTTAGAAGAACAAGCTTTCTACGGTCTATGGGAATGCAATTTTGTAGTACTTCGTATGTTTCTGTAGTTATAACTTGTAAATTTGCATAATGTGTGTATATATTTGCATTAGGGTAATGGTAAAAGATTGAAGTTAGAGCATACCCTTGACTGGGGTTGGTCAGTAATGGTACTCAGAGAGGTCATCTTTCTAGATATATATGAGAGGTATGGGCCAAATGCTCCACCAAATATGCAATTGCCAAGTGAAACACTCGAAGAGTTAAGAAGGGAAGTTTACGGATTGAACAAAGATGAGGGTCTTAGTACAATTTGGCAACACTATAATGATAAACCAAAGCATTTGGGTTTTCTTATGAACAATGTTTAGTTGTTGTTTTGTATCTCATATAATGATAAGTTGGTTTATGTAATGTACAACAGTTTACCAATTTTCTTGTATTTGTTTGTATTGGTAGGAACCTTAGTTCTACACTTCAGTTTATCGATGTCGTAATATGAGTTTGCAGGATAGCAGTTACATGTTTACTCCATTGGCAGTTTGATATGAATGATATTCTAATTAAGTAGGAGCCTTGGTTCAAGCAAATGGTCTGCTATCCTGATTATGGCAATCGGGTAGTAAAATGCCTTAGAAAATTAAGCTTAGAAAAGTCTAACTTAAATAAACTGATGTCATTCTTGAAACATTATAGGTCATTGGATGATAGGAGGGAGCCATAACTATTATGTGGGTTATTGACCTCATGCAGTTTGAGACCAAGGCATTATTAGGTCATTGGTGATTGCAAATGCCCTCCCAGAATAGCTCATGATTGTGGATGAATTTAGTTGGGGGCCTATATAAGCCTGAAAGTTGTCTATCCATTTGGCATGTTACTGACTCAATACATATATATATAATGTGGTAAAATGCAAACATGTAATACCTCAACTTCTGGAAAGGAGCCTTTATTTAGCGATAGTACGTGCCATAAAATTTGTTTTATTATGTGTGTTTGGTTAAATTGACTGAGTTGCTTCTTTTTGTGGTATAGTTTGTTATAAGTTACAGTTTTGTTTATTTATATAGGAATATGCTGCCAAGGTTCACATCCGAAGCAAATTGCATTACTTCCAATTGATTAAAGACAGATTATCTGAAAATCGTCATGAACTGTTTCAGTCAACATGCTTTGGTCCATGGTTGGATTTAAATTACCTTGAGAGCGAAGTTAGACTTATACATTACATGCTTCAAAAACAAATTGAGTCTGATGATCAGCACTATGATTTGCCACTAATTTATGTTGTTAATGGACATCATCTGCATTTTGGACGCCGTCAATTTCACCTCATAACTGGTTTTAAATTTGGATTGCCTAGTTTCCGTAAGTTTAATAAAAGTGTTTGGGGAACATCATCACTCATGATGCTAGTAGTAGGCGTGTATACAGGTCTTGGAAGAGACTTGAAGTAGGGCGCACTAAAATAAACACCATGTAGTTTGAGACCAAGGCATTAGTATGTGACGATGATCAGGAGCAAAGACCTTTTTTATTATAGTTGGATCATTGAGAGAGGTGGGGAAGATTAACAAGAAATTGCACATGGTGTTTATTGATTTAGAAGTACATATGACCACATGAAGTCTTATAGGGGGCCTTTTAGAAGAACAAGCTTTCTACGGTCTATGGGAATGCAATTTTGTAGTACTTCGTATGTTTCTGTAGTATTTGTTTGTATTGGTAGGAACCTTAGTTCTGTGAATGTGGAATAGTTATGGACTTGTAGTGTTGTGTGAATGTGGAATAGATACAAGATTGTAAATTTGCATAATGTGTGTATATATTTGCATTAGGGTAATGGTAAAAGATTGAAGTTAGAGCATACCCTTGATGACTGGGGTTGGTCAGTAATGGTACTCAGAGAGGTCATCTTTCCAGAGATATATGAGAGGTATGGGCCAAATGCTCCACCAAATATGCAATTGCCAAGTGAAACACTCGAAGAGTTAAGAAGGGAAGTTTACGGATTGAACAAAGATGAGGGTCTTAGTACAATATGGCAACACTATAATGATAAACCAAAGCATTTGGGTTTTCTTATGAACAATGTTTAGTTGTTGTTTTGTATCTCATATAATGATAAGTTGGTTTATGTAATGTACAACAGTTTACCAATTTTCTTGTATTTGTTTGTATTGGTAGGAACCTTAGTTCTACACTTCAGTTTATCGATGTCGTAATATGAGTTTGCAGGATAGCAGTTACATGTTTACTCCATTGGCAGTTTGATATGAATGCTATTCTGATTAAGTAGGAGCCTTGGTTCAAGCAAATGGTCTGCTATCCTGATTATGGCAATCGGGTAGTAAAACGCCTTAGAAAATTAAGCTTAGAAAAGTCTAACTTAAATAAACTGATGTCATTCTTGAAACATTATAGGTTTATGCTATAAAAGGAGATCCTAGGTCATGATCATAGGTACGAATTATTCTAGAGAGCTTCAAGGTGTAACCCTAGTGATAGCTAAGATCACTCGTATTATTATCATTAATAATATTGGAGCTTTGTGTTACATACAACTATACTCACTCACAATACATCATATAAACTGTCTTCTAAGTGTTGTTAAGTAAATTCCGCGTGCTTAATAATATTACTCAAAGTATCAACAACACAAGGTGTGTGTTTAGATCCATCAAATATGTACAAGATATGACTCGACTTACCAACCATGTAATCAATTAGATAATTAACAAAGGGTTTAACACAAATGTTGTCACAATAATGCACTAAAGATGAGTGCATACAAGGTGGGCTAAGGCGATTTGGGTGTACATTCAAGTGGGGTGTAACAAATTCTCACTTTGAGTAAGATGCTCAAAGGTCGAAACGAAAAGATAGGCTCTGAGGGGTGTACTAGGGTTATCGTGTACCAAAAATGGGTACAACGCAAAGGATGTGGGAGAATTACTTGACCAATTGATGCGTGATTTTGTGACCTTACAACAGGTTTTACCTCTCGAGGGATCTCTAGAGGCTTACAACCCCACCAGGCAGTGTACCTGACCAATGTAGTATAGGATAGTGGTAAGTACGGGGGATTGATCGTTCTCTCACAGGGAATAGTGTTCGTTAGGACAGAAAAACTACTCTAATAGGTCTAAGGGTGAAGGAAGATTCTTTTTGTATTTTTATGTTTTTATGAAAGCAAGTTAAAATCTCGATTTTGAAGGAGTGGGCGGAATTAGTTGCTAGTCAACTAACCCAAGATAACTACAATTGCAAATAAAATAAAATATCTAAACTATTGTGGTTGTGAAAACAATATGGAGAAAAGTGTGTTTACTTAGACTTCATTACTCCCTAACTATCTTTTACCGGTTAATTGACATGTATGTTACTTGTGTGGATGAAGGGTGTATTCCTAATAACTCATGGAGTGGCATACATATCTCTCCAATTCTATGAGCTCTTATCTCCTCCTATGCCATGCACGACACAACCATAGGGATTGTAAATAGTGGCTCATGCGTTAAATACTACCTTGATAGCCTAGTATGCCTTGGCTACATGTTTCCCAAGACGTTCAAGCACGTTACCATAAAGGAGGTTGGCCAGTTTTCTTGAGCCTAACATTGATGGAACAATCATCCCAACAAACAACAACACATCAATTAACCAATAATTAATAGTTAGGTTTCATTAGATCTAAGAAAACACAAGAAGAATTTAGCTACTCATGTTAATTGAAAGACAAGCAAAAGAGATAGTCAACCAACACATAGACATATTGATTAAATTAAAGTGAAGATTTATCTTTAATTAAGCATGAGGGTTCCAAGGGTTGGAAACCCTAAAAAGTACAGAAAATTCGTCTAGGGTTTGGTGCCAAAAGTTCTCCACAAAGTTCCACCCTTAATGAATGAAAAATAGAAAACTATATATAGATTTTACATTCTGACGGCGTCAGGTTATAGAGGCTGGCGCCGTCGGCTCGCCGCCATTAGGTTTCTCGGATGGCCTAGATCCACTTCTGACGCCGTCACTCTCTATTCCTCTCAGGGCCGTCACTCTTTAACTCATAACCTGACGGCCTACAACTTCTAACACCTGACGGCGTCAGGTGTTAATCTCAAAAATCTTTCTGGCCCGTCATTTGATAATTGGTTTCCACTCTTTTTTCAAGGCTTGCTGACGGCGTCACCTTGTGACTCTGACGCCGTCAGGTTGTAATTTCTGCTTCTTTTGAGACTTTGTCGTTTTCTTCACTTTTATGCTCCAAAAACGTCCAAATATGCATGTTTTCCAGAATTCCTTTCAAAAGTACCTAAAATGACAAAAGGAACGATTTAGGGCAATATTTGATCACATTTATACGAATTAGGGCTTAAATGACCCCCTAAAAGCGTAACACTTTTCGTCTCATCAACTTTCAAAATGGGAATGACTTTCCTTGGGGGGAACACATTTGGAGACAGTTGTATGATGCCATTCAAAATATCAACTCAAAACGGAAGTTGGAATATTCTTTGGCTGGGTTTGTTTTTTGTTTCAAGGTCAGAATTATGTACTACAAATTATTCTATTAAATTATTTTTATGTTACTAGTAATTCTTTTAACATATTTTGTTTTTTCAGATATGGATTTTAGAGATTTCTACCCAGAGCTTGCGTTGGTGGAGTAAGGACATCGATGTTATCCCAAGAGCACTTTCATGGTCTAGGAAGGTACCTATCCAAGAATTGGAGTCTTTCGGGCAGCTTTTTCCCGAGGCAAGTGTTCATTTTGTGATATCCATTCCTACTATTTGAGTATGATTATGGTTAACGCTTATCCAATTTCTGTTTGTATATTTTGTTAGGCGAAAGAAACATTCCATGATCTATATCCTACGAAAGCTGAGGCGCATTCAGAATGGTACACCAAAGGCATTAGGTTTTTTAACTGGTATGCACCAAGACCTGCGCCTGTTGTTAACCATGGAGGGCTTTTTGAAGATTATCTGCGTAAACGAGCAGAACTCCGTTCGAAAATACATCGTATAGACAATGAAGTTCCAGCGCCAGAGTCTTGTGATACTCTTCAGGATCGTGTTAGGACATTGCAAGGTATATGTAATGGTTTGTTGATGTTACCTGCAGAGGTCAACAGTTTGAGATCATGGGTCTACAAACTTGAAACCATTATTCAGGTTTGTTTATACCCTTAACTATATGATTCGTTATCCAACATGTTTAGTCACTGATTCATGTACTTGATCTTTTGTATTACCCAGTATATTAAGAGAAAAATGAAGGTTGGACATATTCATGACTCACTGGACAAAGTTGATGAGAAAGAGCACAAAGATGAAGGTTGGACATATTCATGACTCACTGGACAAAGTTGATGAGAAAGAGCACAAAGAACCGGAAAAAGTAATTATCGTTTAATTTTTCTTTACATGAATATCACAAGAGTTTAGTTTTCTGTTTTGCTTACATTTTACTTAATATATTTTCAGGATAAATTTGACAATCATTACAAAGATACTGATCTTGGTGATGAGTATTGCACAAATTTAAATCAAAATTTCCTAGACTTGTTAGAGTCAGCAATTCATGATGAGTTTCTGAAAGATGATAAATTATCGGAGAAAGATGTCGAAGAGGTTTGTACAATTTTAACAATAATATATGTATATTGTCTTTTAAAGTTAATTCTAAGTTGGTCTGTATTTGTATTTTGTGCTATAGAAGGATTNAACTGCAGAGGTCAACAGTTTGAGATCACGGGTCTACAAACTTGAAACCATTATTCAGGTTTGTTTATACCCTTAACTATATGATTCGTTATCCAAAATGTTTAGTCACTCATTCATGTACTTGATCTTTTGTATTACCCAGTATATTAAGAGAAAAATGAAGGTTGGACATATTCATGACTCACTGGACAAAGTTGAAGAGAAAGAGCACAAAGAACCGGAAAAGGTAATTATCGTTTAATTTTTCTTTACATGAATATCACAATAGTTTAGTTTTCTGTTTTGCTTACATTTTACTTAATATATTTTCAGGATAAATTCGACAATCATTACAAAGATACTGATCTTGGTGATGAGTATTGCACAAATTTAAATCAAAATTTCCTAGATTTGTTAGAGTCAGCAATTCATGATGAGTTTCTGAAAGATGATAAATTATCGGAGAAAGATGTCGAAGAGGTTTGTACAATTTTAACAATAATATATGCATACTGTCTTTTAAAGTTATTCTAAGTTGGTCTATATTTGTATTTTGTGCTATAGAAGGATTGTGTTTTTTAGGCTACACAAGAACGCGTAGCAGCTGAAAAGCAGAAGGCTGAGATACGACATTTATCTGCACAAAGGGAAGAGAGGATGAGAGTCCTAAAGGAAGAGGAAAAAAATGTGCAGCTTAGAAACCAGAATTTCAAGGCCCCTCACATGCAACGTGCTTTGGAAAAAAAATTGTATCAAAGAAGAGGCAGTATGAATTAGTACTAAGGCCGGAATTTAAGGATGTAGATGATGATGTGAAAGTTCCTACCCTGGATCAACTCAGAAGAACAAACTCCCAGTTAACTCCTTATATGATCCAGAAATGTAGAGATCTCAAACCTTGGCAAGAGGTATGGTCTCTATTCTTTTCAACTTGTGGCAATTTAGCAGTGTGAATAAGAACTAGGATTTAACTACTAGTCAATCATTTACAGTCCATTTCGCTTAAGTTGATACATGTCTTCATATTTATAACGTGTAGGAGCTAAAACGGCCATCAAAAAGGATTGATAAAGTTTTTGTTCATCGTGAGTTGGAGGCTTTTATTACAAATAGTGAAGGCTTTTTTCGTTGCAAGTTTCCTTGGTGCAATGATATAGTTGTAGATCGTTGTTTCTGGTATTGTTTTGTTGGGATGGATGAGACTCGTGAAGGCTGGTTTCGTGACGAGGTAATTAAAGTAAAGTTAAATTCTTATAGTAACTAATGTAAATAGTGTGCTCCTTTTTGTGTTTGATAATGGAATTAACGAGCTTTATTTTGTTTTTCTTAAATGTCTACAGCACATTGAGCTTTGGGTGATGTATTTGTGGCACGTTAGACCATCTTTTGCAGATTGGTCCGTAGTTAGCAGTTACTTCTTGACACTTCTACTTCAAGATTCGTTGCCACTATTTTATGCTAATAACGAAGTTTACAAATTGTCATGGGCTGATGTTGACCGGGTATTTATTTCCGACACATCTTTATCGTCTAAATTATGTCCAACAAATCTTATATATAATTTTTATTTTTTGTATACCTTGCAGGTGTTCATTCCGATAAACGAGCCTAAGAAACATTGGTTTGTTGCCCAGTTTCACATACAGACCGGAAATGTTATATTTTATGACAGTGTTTATCGTTGTGAAGAGGAAGGTCGTGATTGGTATTTGAAAATGAGGAATTTTTTGGAGGTCAATCTTCCCTTGATTCTACGGGAGACAGGTGTGTTTGACAAGAAACGTATTGACCCGGAAAATTACAAGATCTGCTTTCGTCTTGCACATAACGTTCCAAAGCAGGGTGGGGTATTTGGTGATTGCGGAGTGTTTGTCTGCATGTTTCTATACAGGTTAGTAATCGACCATGTTTATTTTTTACTATTACTATTTTTGCACCTTAGTAATTAGATTGTGATAGTCATAAACATAAAACCTTAAGCTTCATTAAACATACCACATAGATATACATGACATAGACCTTACAACAACTTAACTTAGAAACTAAGACACAAGCACACCATTACAGGACATGACCAACACTCATGTTAGGCAGGGCAACATTGACCTTACCAGGGCAACAAACCCTTAATCTTCCGTCCCCTTAGTTCCAACTCCGTAGCCAAGATCCTCAGCTCCTGAAGTTTTATGTCTTCTTTCGTTATAAGTTCATTTGAAAACTCCGCCATTTTCTTAGGTAGAAACTGTGCATATTCTATTTTCTTGGACATCATTTTTTTTAATCTAGTTAGGCTACGAAATTATGTATTTGTTGATGTAAAAGCAGAAGGCTGAAATCACTTTTGGATACAAATTTGGTTGTTGGCTCATGGAATTCATTTGCATGTCGATAATCCAACCCAGGCAGCACTTGCATATCGAGAGAGCTTGATCCGTTATTATTTCGAGAACAAGATAAACTGTATTTGAAACTAATAGTTTTGAACTCCTGTTATTGTACACACTTAGCTATCAAGTATGGACCATGTTAGCTTATAGCTTATCAAATATGTGTGAATGTTATAAGCATGTTGTTGCGTTATCGGACAACAAAAGTAGGAAAACTGAATTGCATTACGACTGTTGCTATCAAAGTCTGCAAATCTTGTCCAAGATGTATGCCTTAACAGGTTTTTTTTGGCACTTTGACCTTATCAGGTCTACATAGATAGATGTCTCAAACTTTAAAGTACATAGATAAAGGTTTTTTTTTCTAAAACAAACAAAATGTCTTCTAGANTGTTTGTCTGCATTTTTCTATACAGGTTAGTAATCGACCATGTTTATTTTTTACTATTACTATTTTTGCACCTTAGTAATTAGATTGTGATAGTCATAAACATAAAACCTTAAGCTTCATTAAACATACCACATAGATATACATGACATAGACCTTACAACAACTTAACTTAGAAACTAAGACACAAGCACACCATTACAGGACACGACCAACACTCATGTTAGGCAGGGCAACATTGACCTTACCAGGGCAACAAACCCTTAATCTTCTCGATGAATAGGTTAATCTCCCTTCCCCTTAGTTCCAACTCCGTAGCCAAGATCCTCAGCTCCTGAAGTTTTATGTCTTCTTTCGTTATAAGTTCATTTGAAAACTCCGCCATTTTCTTAGGTAGAAACTGTGCATATTCTATTTTCTTGGACATCATTTTTTTTAATCTAGTTAGGCTATGAAATTATGTATTTTTTGATGTAAAAGCAGAAGGCTGAAATTACTTTTGGATACAAATTTGGTTATACAGGTTGGCTCATGGAATTCATTTGCATGTCGATAATCCAACCCAGGCAGCACTTGCATATCGAGAGAGCTTGATCCGTTATTATTTCGAGAACAAGATAAACTGTATTTGAAACTAATAGTTTTGAACTCCTGTTATTGTACACACTTAGCTATCAAGTATGGACCATGTTAGCTTATAGCTTATCAAATATGTGTGAATGTTATAAGCATGTTGTTGCGTTATCGGACAACAAAAGTAGGAAAACTGAATTGCATTACGACTGTTGCTATCAAAGTCTGCAAATCTTGTCCAAGATGTATGCCTTAACAGGTTTTTTTTGGCACTTTGACCTTATCAAGTCTACATAGATAGATGTCTCAAACATTAAAGTACATAGATAGAGGTTTTTTTTTCTAAAACAAACAAAATGTCTGAATAAGTGTAACTTCAATCACGGGTCAGCCATGTTATCAAGATGGTAGCTTTGTGACATTGATGGTTGTGATCCTTGTGAGCTTCCTTGTGGGTATCGTGATCCTTGTGAGCTTCCATGTGTGTATTGTGGTAGTCTTTGGAGGTCAATCGAGGCTCTCATTCTCTTTTTGTTTGCCTATAATTTATCAATCAAAATTATTAAGTTAATATCTTTAACAATAATCTAATACAAAATAATAAAATTTTATGTTACACTTATAATTTACCTTTTTGTTATTTTTTGGCAATGGTGCATTACATTCTCCTCGTGTGTGAGCAGCCGAACCGCACCTTTGGCATGAATTCTCTGTTGGTTCCTCACCTTGTGATCTAATCCTATCTTTGTTCTTTGGTCTTCCAGCTTGGCGTTTAGCCATACTCGGTGGCTTTACAACCTGCAAGTCAGTTGGAAGCTCCCAACTCTGAATTTCTCCAAGAGGATATACCAACGCTTGGTATGTAGCTTTTAGTGTAGTTGTTCTAAACCATTTCTTCGCCAAATGATTACAACTTGTCATTCCTTGAAATCTACAAGCAGCTATAGCATGACCACATGGCAGACCAGATAGTTGCCATTTTCGACACGTGCATGTATTTTCCTTGAACTTTACAATATGTTTCTTTCTACGATCATCTACCTCGTAAATCCTTCTATGTTCGATGGCTTTCACTGACCAATTAGCACTCTTAAAAACTCTGTCCTTCACTTTTGCGCTTGCCCAGTCACTAAGGTCACCCGCATGTGCACCTAAATATTGAAATAATAATAATAATAATAATAATAATAATAATAATAATAATAATAATAATAATAATAATAATAATAATAATAATAATAATAATAATAATAAACCTAAACAATATAGATATATAACATAATTTAATTATGTATACCTTGGTACGTTTCTCGTGTATCACAAAACCATGACTGTACAAGCCCTCTGTAGTGTTCCATTAGCATTGAAATAGGAGCATATCGAACGTGTCTTGTTAAATTGTTGATTGACTTTGCACTATTCGAAGTCATATAATTGTAAAGTTTTCCTGGGCAATATGCCCTAGACCAGTACATAACTCCAGCATCCAATAGTTTCTGGTGAGCTTCTTGACTTTTTCGCTCAATTTGTGCAAAATAATGAGCAAATTCGTCAGTTGTGTAAGATTTGCATGCCTTCCAATATAAAGCCCTAAGCCTGTTAGTTTGTCCAAACTTGCAATTCAACTCCAAGTGCCTACAACAAAAGCCATGAAATGCATCCGGGTAAACTGTTTGACAAGCTTGTTGTATTCCTAGATGTCTATCCGATATTATAGCCAAATCTGGAACTTCGCCGATGCATTCTTTCAAGTGGGTCAAAAACCATGTCCACGATCTCCCAGTCTCGCCCTGAGATACACCGGTCGCAAGTGGAACAATCTGATTATTTCCGTCCATTCCAACGGCGAGCATATTTGTACCAAGGTATGTTCCTTTAAGATGAGCTGCATCAATTATAATTAGTGGGCGCAAATGGTCCAAGAAATCCCGAATCTAGAACATTAAAAAAAAGTATTAGATTTACAATAATAATACACAATACATATTAAAAAGAAAAGTTAATTATATGGTCATAAATTTTTACCGCAACGCCAAAGGCTATAAAACCATCTCAAATCGGTCTTCATCATCTGTCTCAATATGCGTTACCCATCCCGGGTTTTTCAACTTTAGGTTATAACAATAATACGGTAATTGTGAAAATGAATTTTTCGGGCAACCGGACAACGTCTCCAATGCTATATTTCTTCCACCCCATGCCTTTTTGTAAGAAACGTCTATGTTGTATGCAAGGTTGATGTCATTTACTATGTCCTTTGGCTTATATACCCGACTAGGATCTCCCATCTTCGGTATCAACAAATGACCCAACAATTTAGCGGTTGCATTTCGGTGATCAGGAAAGAGTTCTGTTCTGTCACAAGTGTGAACGTCGTTTACTTTTCCTACTACCCATTTCCCACTATCTGGCGCCAAAGATGAAATTATCTTCCACTCACAATCGTCAGCCCTACAAACTACATCATACCTAAACCTATCTGATTTTCTTGGTCTAAATTGAAAACCTTCTAAAAGAGCCTTTTCACCAATGTCTGCCGCGCATAAATCTTTACTATCAAATTCATCACCCGTTTTTATAATTTTTTTGCAATTCGCCGCGACCCCTACTTTTGGCATTTTAAGAGGTTGTGTTGGATGTTCGGGGGGAGGAGGCATATAGGTAAATGTGTTACTTTTCCATTTATGATCAACTTGGTCGTTTGATAAAACAAGTTCGGTATTTTGGTAAATTTCATTTTCAGGTTGATTATATGTGTTGTAATATTCCGCACCGGATTCATCCCATCCATCAGGAAGAAGGTTAAGATCGAATTCAAAAGTATTAGATGAAGAAGCATTTACCTTTAAGCATTTTTCAATCTTCTTAATATATACCGTATGCAACACGGTGGATTTCCCTTTCGTAACTTGATATTTAAAAAACGCCATATCATCATCGTCAACTATGTGGACGCAATTATTTCCAACATTGTAAGAGAGGACAGTATCATACTCTTGCCCGATGTTGAACTTGTTCCTGGCGACATTAACAAGTTCTGCGTACGTAATATTTTTTGGAAGTGAAGCACCAAACGTTAAATCTTCACAAACCAAAAATACTCTAAATATACCATTCATGTTTTATTGTGTAGAAGATGAAAGTTACAGGATACTTTAGAATTGTAAACAATGTAATATATGTATATAATTCGCACATTCGCACATATGAAAATACAAATCAAATTCACTTTACAACCAATAAGTATTTATGGACACGGTACTTTTCATTAAATTTATAACCACTACGTATTTAATGACAGTCTACTTTTCAATAAATTTCGTACCTAACACATTTTTTTTCTTGGATTATTTATTTCATGGGAAACAATGTACTTCGCACACTCGCACATTCGCACATCTGAAAATTAAATTTTTAAAACTACATATTTATTGACATAAAACTTTTACTTAAATTTCTACAACAACCACATTTTTATTGACATGTACCTTTAATTAAATTTCTACAACAACCACACAAAACTTTTACTTAAATTTCTACAACAACCACATATATATATAAAATGATTTGGGTTTTTTACTTTAAATGATAAAAACATTTATACAATTTTTATTGTTATACGTGGACACAACACATTATAAAACGTTAAGGGTTTATTTCGCACATTTAGAAAGATGTCGCACATTCGCACATCTGAAAATTAAATACAGTTTTACTTTGACACCATCCGCACATTTAATATGATGGTACTTTTAATTAAATTCTAAACAAACACACATTTATTACAATGGTACATTTAATTAAATTCTAACCTAACACATTTTTTTAAAAAAAAAATTTAAGGTTTTTGTGGTAAAAAGTTATACAATAGCCTTAATTGAGCAGTGTTGCCATACGAAAAAGTTTTTTCACTGAGGTTTTATTGTTATACGTGGGGACAACACATTATAAAACGTTAAGGGTTTATTTCGCACATTTAGAAAGATGTCGCACATTCGCACATTTGAAAATTAAATACAGTTTTACTTTGACACCATCCGCACATTTAATACAACTAGACGAGTACCCGTGCATAGCAACGGGATTTTATAGCGACATATAGTTTATTGATAAAAAAAAGTTAATTGGTTATAAACGAAAAATAATAAAAGTTTGAAGATTTGGGAATTAAACATAATGTTTTGAAACCCGGTTCGACCCGGGTGGTTCATCTGGTTGCACCGTTCCGGTCGAAAAACGGGTTTCAATCGTCCCGGGTCAACCCGGTTTGTGTTTTAATTAGTTGTATTTAATTTGGTAGATATGTTTTTAATTGGTTGTACAATGTGAATAAATCATTGTACTTTTAAGTAATGGATAATGTTTTGAAACCCGGTTCGACCCGGGTGGTTCAACCGGTTGAACCGTTCTGGTCGAAAATGGGTCGATTTAAACTGGGTCAACTTGCTAGGTTGGGTCGAAATTGGGTCAACCCGCCGGGTTTGAAGCGTACCGGGTCAACCCGATTTGTGTTTCAATTGGTGTTATTTAATTTGGTAGATATGCTTTAATTTGGTTGTACAATGTGAATAAATAATTGTACTTTTAAGTATTGGGGTGTTTTAATAAGTGTATTAATTACATTTCACTTTTGTAATCACGCTTATATATTACAACAATCATCTACTAAATCCAAAACTTTAAAAACATTATTCTGAAGTTCATATGATGGGTGGGGAGGAGAAAGAAGGCAAGGACGAACCAAGGACCATTTCGTATCACATGCAGGGCGACAAACGCCAATAATGATCGACGTGATTGACAGATGATTTTTGTGATGAAATAGCTTGGTGATTGCTGAGCACTTACCTAGTTTGTAATACACACGTAACGAACTTGAGCTAATCTTTTACAAAATACAAAACATTATGTTCCGCAACAATGGACGAATATGTGGAGGGTAGATCAAATACTTAATAACTACGATCTAAATGATATTATTAGCTTCCAATTATGATATTTCATTGATAGTATAAATGCTTGTGATTGAACTCACTGAAAATGCATTAGGACAAGCAGACAACAAAGGGTCTTTGTAGTGATGAAGGACAATGAAAGAGTTATTGCATTGTGACAAAAGATACAAGCTAGAACGTGTGTTATCTTGATTCCAAGTTAAGTTAAGAATTAATCATTGAAAACAAGTGGAGAATAACATAAGCAAATTCCAAATCAAATACCACTCGAAGCGATATAACAAATTCTCAAGTAAAAGAACTAAACCACTGATTGCATAATAAGAAATTAATATATAATAGCTTTGATAATGACATACTATTGGCACATGCAGAAGAGCTAGCTACTCATTAACACATCGACTTTGACATCGAAATAACGTCCTCTGGTTAAGCTTGGGAATAGCTAGCTGCAACAATCAAGTATTCTTGATCAGTTGATCATACGTGTCTTGATATATATCACTGACTTGGAAATCCTTGTCTCCTTGTGCTTTAAGGATGACGATATTGTTATCAACGGTTACCTTCACACACTCCTCCTCTCACTCCAAACATACTGTTGGTATATCAGTATGTGTAGAAAAACAGACATGCATACATATTTTTTTTTTTTTCATTTTTCAATTCCATTTCATGTATGCGACTTGACTTATGAATTAGCACATTATGGCTTTATAGTTGTTTATATAGGCAATGGAAAAAACTTTTGCCATATATAGTTTCATAAGTTTCAACTTCACATTATGGTTGATTATCATTTCCAGCCGTGTAAATCATCATCAATACTTCCCGTAGTTAGAAACTTCACTCATTAGTTTATTATGGAATAAGATCAAATAATTTTGTATATTTCCTAATATTTTTAGAAGATCTCAATATTTCAAAATTGACCAATTTCAAGAGTTCAATATTTCAAGATTGACCAATTTCAAGAGTTCACTTTTCAAGTTTGACCAAATTTGCTTTATAAATAGTTAAGATATGTATGTAGTTATGTTCTCTAAATATGTTACGTAAAAACCGGTCATGCAAAATTAATGTGAGATTACCAAACTTCTTTAAACATCAATCAATTATGTGAATTATATTTATGTCTAAAAATTTGGTTTCAGTATTTATTCACTAACGATAAGAATTGCAATAGCATTCCAAAGACAAGAATATGACTCACTTACTAAAAATTTAAGTAAATTCTAGTTACATAATATCTCTATCATGTTAGATCAAGAAAATGGATATATAAAAATCAGATAAAGATAAGGGAGTGTTTGTTTAAGCTCATATGTGGACTTACGAGCTTATTTGATTTCTGCTTATATTTAACAAGCTTAAAATTTTCAAAACTAACAGCCGTACGTTAGTTTATTATATGATATATAAGCATATATATAAGCTCATAGTTCTCAAAATAAACCGAAAATTTTCAGCTTGTTAAATAAAAACCGAAATTTAATACAATTCGTAAGCCTATTAATAAGCTTAAACAAACACCTCTGGTCAAACCCTACCTAAGTCTAACTCATCTCTTGTATCATCTCTAATTTTCACGTCAAAATAACTATTTTCAAGGCTAAAACAAGTCTAAACTACTTAAATTTTGGTTAGAAAAAAACAAAACTATATTTGAAAATTTGAACACGAGTGTGTCCTCTCTAACGATAAGAATTATGACATTCCAAAGACAAGAATTATGACTCACTTAAACTTTAGGTAAATTCGAGTTACATACTATCTCTATCATGTTAGATCACGAAAATGGATGTATAAAAAGTCAGATAAAAATAAGGAAATTGTTAAACATAACTTTAAAAGTTATGTTAAAAATATTTAAACATACATTAATCATTTGTATTTTTAATAAGAGGAATGCTAGACTCACATAATAATTACACAAAAAAATTCACACGTTAATCTGTCAGGGAGTAATTAGTCTAATCAGAAAAAAAAAAGAGAGAAAGTATAGCAAAGTATACCAATCACTTCCTATACATCAACGTGTGGATTTTTCTGTGTAATTCTTATGCGGGTATCAATCCTCTTTTAATAATAAGTGAATCTCTACATTAAACATCTCTTAACTTATTTTATTTAGTGCCCGTTAGACATAGTTTTTAAGGATATAATAAGTCCAAACTACTTAAATGTTGGTTAAGAAAAAACAAAACTATATTTTGAAAATTTGAACACGAGTGTGTCCTCTCTAAATGCCTAAAAAACCACCACCACCACCACTTACCATTATAATCTCACCCCACGTTATCTCATTTCGTTTCACCTAAAAAAAAAAACCTCCTATAAATCCCCGAGCAAACATCTTCAAACTCATATCCAAAAATTAACGTTTTCATATATACTCAAAAACTCACACAACAAAAACAAAAACTATGGAAACTGAAAACAAGAATGTTGCTGTATTGGAAGGTCGACCAATCCCATCTCCTATAACTCACTTGTCCTTCATGGCTTCACAAATATGGCTACGTGTCGTAGCAGCCGCAACATCGATTGCGGCTGCTATTTTGATATTCAAAAGCCGTGAGTCCAAAGTTTTGTTTGGAACTGATGTAGATGCACGTTACTCGTACTCTCCTGCTTTTAAGTACGTACCATGATGTTTTTTTTATAAAGTTTACTAGGATGTTTTGTACTTTTTAGGTTTGGTTTTTTTATGTGTTACATGTTTGTTGTTGTAGGTTTTTTGCTGTGATGAATGTGGTTGCTTGCGGGTTTTCTGTGGCGTCGTTGCTGCCGGTTTTTACACTTGGTCGAAAGTTTTCGAGCTCGATCAACTATTTCTTCCTGTTTCTCCATGATCTGGTAACATTTACTCTATAAATAAAAGTTTTAGCTTGAATTTGACATAAAGTTTAACGAAAATATTATGATTATATTTAGTGAAACTTTCATATTATTATTTAGAATTTGAGTAATTGTTAGGTAGAAAAATTGATCACACGGCATTTGCTCCTATTTATTCACGGCTGAAAACATTTGAAATGAATTTGTGTTTGACGAAAATAAGAAACTTTATTTCGTGGAAGGCCTTTAACTAAATGAATAAACTGTAGTTTTCTCATTCGTGTGTCTGAAACATATTTATTTCATGTGTATTGTGAAAGTAAGAATATTCTCAAACACAGTAAAAACTCTCGTTTACTATTGTACAAATCACGTTGCTTTTTTGTTTTGTTTGTTTTTGTGAATTACAAGTTAAAATTTTGGATTGTAAATTATAAATGGCAGCTTATTTTGTATTTTAATTGAATATATAAATTATCTTGTAACATTCTTGCAAATAGTTACCTAAAATTCTTAAATGAGACTTTTATCAAAACCAAATATATTCTAGACTTAATTTTGTAAAAGTCAAAATGTTTCTGAGTGATGTATTTAATTTACAGCCATATGATTTCCTAAATAGTTTGAGTTTTACTTAGACGTTTCTTTTTAGTTACAAATTCATATCATTCAAATGTTATGAGTTTTCGTTTTTGGAATTTAGTTAGATAGTTCTACCTTTACATTAATTAACTCATTAAATGCTTTTATGGTCATTCATGCGAAAGTTATTGGTTGGTATCATAATTAAGTTAGTTCAATGTTTACTGCATTAGCCTACAATTATGGATTTTTATTTCTGCAACTAAATGTAGCCTACGATTAGCCTGCATTCGGTTTGAAACCGTGATTGAACTCATGGAATCATGTTGAGGTTACGGTCGCGTTTTTTTTTTTTTTTTTCACAAACATAACACAAGAAAAAGAAGTGTGTCCATGAACATTCCCCATTCCTAAATTTCAAGAGTTTGTGCCACTTGGAACTCACAATTTTCCTAAAAAGAAAACCAACTTTTAGAAGTGCTTTTAAATCATGGGACCCTCTACCACATTAATTTTTACATTCGGATATTGTCAAATATCTAATGTTTTATTTGGTTAATGTCATTTTCCTATTTACTTATGATCTAATGTGTAGTACTGTGTAATGTTGTGAACAGTTGTTAACAACATTGTTGGCGGCTAGCTGTGGAGCCGCGACTACGGTTGCTCAAATTGGTAAATATGGAAACAACCACGCGGGATGGATGCCAATTTGTGACAATTTTGGGAAATTTTGCCACAAGGTCGCTGCCTCGTTGATACTCGGCTACATAGCTATATTTTGCTATTTGGTTCTTACCGTTATTTCGGCTAACAAAGCAAGACAAGTCCCGGCTTGAAAACAAGTGGCATGATCGTATACATATACCACATGTTAAGTGATTTAAATGTTGCTTATGGAATGGTGGACTAGCTTTTTAAGTAGTACTAGTAAGTTACATGTTTTTAAAGTAAAGTGTGTTTGTTTGAATGAATATTCATGTTTGATATGCTGTTAATTAATGAATTGAACATAAATGCAATTCTGGCCCATTTCTTCCTAGCCAGCCTACAAATTAACGTCTTTCTCTTTTTTTCTTTTTGTGTGTATAGACTATAAGACTATAGAGATGTGTAATTTACTAGTAATTCAGTGATTTGAGGGCTTTAATGCGAGGCCCATTCTCAAGAGAAAAATTCACTGGATATTAGTTTGGTAGTAGGGTAAAATGTGACTTTCAATCAGAAAATATAGTTGGAAGATCAATAAATACAAAAGTAATGAAGTATGGGAGTACTCAGTATGGGTATTAAAAAATAGTTACATTGTCTGAAAAACTTTTATACATTCATGGAGTATGTTACGATTTAAGAAATAGCATACAAATCACTTTCAAATTTAAAATTTTGGTCTGGTAATATGTGAAAATTGTATTCAGTATAGACTTATTTATTGCCCTTACATTAAACAACTAGTAAATGATCTAAAAAACAGATTCATTTTATTGTTTCTACTACGCTATAAGTAGCACATATGACAGGGATTTGTTCGAGAAGAACAAAGAAAAATCATCAAGTTATTCTTCAAAAAGGTCTCTGATTAAGACACCATAGCCTACCTTAGAGCAAGTCTACATAGGCAGAATTTGCATTCTTATATAGATATTTGGAGTTTGGACTATGCTATCTTATATAGACCCAAACAAGCCAATATAAAGAAAACTGGTAAAGTTCACCTAAACAATTTAAAAATTGGTTTATTTAGGTTTTTAGGTAACCTTTCAACGTTTTGGGTCTATTTGGGCCAGTTTAAAAACTAAAAATAGGCCCGGTTGGGCACTTTTAGTATGTTATAATGTTGGTCTAGCCGTCTAGTACGGGCAAACAAGTTATGGAACACGTCTAGAAAGTCATTTTCGAAATCACTAGTGAATGGCGTAAACTTATCAGCATTACCATAAATCCATAATAATACATGCCAGACCGGATCAAACAAGTTATAGAACAAATCGAAAAAGTCATTTTCGAAATCGCATGGCATAGAGTAAACGTTTCAACATTACCATATAACACATGCCGAAACAATCACGTATAGTTTATTATAATCATGATATCAATAACTTTTATGCTAGTCATGGATGGAAACAGATTCTGAGTCTCAGGAATAAGGTTCAAAAACATGTTACATGTCAAATAGGAAATGGTGAGAGTATCTTCTTATGGCATGATAAATGGTGGGGACCTGAATCTCTTAGCAAATTTATACCTATGGAATGCATTGAACAAGCTGGGCTGGATCACAACATGAAAGTCAAAGATATGATAAGTAATGGTCAATGGTGTTGGCCTGATAATTGGCATAGAGAATTTCCTATTCTGTCCACAATACCTGTTCCTACCTTGTGTCCCAATTCAGAAGATAAATACATGTGGTGTTCAAAACATGGGAAGATTGATAAGTACTCTACTAATAAGGTTTGGGCTGACTTAAGACAGGGTGGAACTCAAGTGGATTGGTATGATATTGTATGGTTTTCTAATTGCACTCCTAAACACTCTTTTATCATGTGGATGGCAATTTAAGGAAGACTATCTACTCAGGAAAGGTTGCACCAATGGTATCCTGAAAAGATAATGGCATGTCCTTTATGTGAGAAATGTTTAGATTCTCTGAACCACCTGTTCTTTGAATGCCATTATTCTGGAAAGATTTGGAAATCCTTAAAAGAAAAAGCTGGCCAAAGTTATCTTCCTGATAAGTGGGATGATATCATTGGCAGATTGACTAGAATAAAACACAACAAGTCTATTAGAAGTGTTTTGATCAGAATCATCTTGGCAGCTTGTGTATACTTTGTTTGGAATGAGAGGAACAAGAGATTGTTTACTAATGAAAGAATTGATAACAAGGAGCTTCTTGAGAATGTAATCAACCATGTGAGACTAAAGCTTTCAAGCCTAAAAGTGAAGAAGTCTGCTCAAATTGTGGAAGTAAGCAAAAAATGGGAAGTTTTGATGAATGAAGTATAAAGTTCTAGCTGTTTGGACTATGAGGTGAATATGAGAGGAGTATTTGATCATTATGCTTCTTTATGGAGTTACCCTGTTTCTGGAAAGGGGTGTTTGGTTCTCTGGTTTACAGAAGTAGTATGCCAACTTATACTACTTCTGTTCATTTCCAACCATAACAGTGTGTATGTATCTAGTACCTTGGAGTTCTTTGGGTGTAACTGTACTCATTGGATCATCATTCTCCTAACCAGTTGGTCCTTGGGAGGAAACTGTGTTAGGCTTTGATGCTATAGTGAGAGGTCTAATTCCATTGAATGTACCATAAAGTAGAGCATCACATTGTGAAGGGTATATGGTTGTGGAGGCCAATGTATGATGAATGGAATAGCGAGGAGTGAAAGATGAACCTGCTTGGTCCATTCAATACTATGGCACAGGAGGATAGGATGGTCATCATTGAGGGTGAGTGTTTCCAAACAATTGAAGCCTTTCTAGAGAAGGAAATGTAGGTTGTTTGGAAGAGCCCCCCAATGGATGGGTTATGGGTTCCTAGTGAAGCCACACACTTTCCTGTCTTTACTATTGTGGGTGCTGGTTGAATGGTTAGATGGGAAGTGATGTGGAAATGTAGCTAGATGGTAGGTGCATAAGAAGGGGAATCTTATAGCAAAGGTTGGCGTTTTGCGCAAAAAAAAAAAAAAAAAAAAATTTTTTTCCCCCCAAATTTTTTTTTTTTTTTTTTGGC
>LBNU01013618.1:138153-207405 GCA_014162995.1 Artemisia annua
CCCCCCCATGGATGGGTTATGGGTTCCTAGTGAAGCCACACACTTTCCTGTCTTTACTATTGTGGGTGCTGGCTGAATGGTTTAGATGGGAAGTGATGTGGAAATGTAGCTAGATGGTAGATGCAAAAAGGTGAATCTTTTAGCAAAAGGTTGGCATGGTTTCTGTTATAGTGCTGCCTGAAGCTGTGGATATTCTTCTTTGTGGTGACAGAGAAGTGGTAGTATGAAAGTGGATAGATGATAGTTCTGTGATCAGTCACAGATAGTATTAGTTAGTTGTTGAATGTGTTTTTTTGTATTCACAGGTTGAAGATGTTTTCAAACCAGTTATGAGAATTGTAATGTAACAGTTAAATGTTGATAGTAATATAAATCTTTCACCTTTTGCACCAAAAAAACTTTTATGCTTAGAAAAAGAGCGTGTATAACCATGATTTTTTTAAGGCAATAAATTTTATAAAATTAAGACTAGCAAGATGCTAGGAATTACATCAATCTCTATCAACAGTGATCATAACGACCCTCACAAACTACAACCACCATAAACACGACCCTCGACGACGACCCTCACTAAACTACATCATATCAACCTTAAAGGCTTAAACAACTACGGTGACACTAAAATCTCTATCCAAAACGATTATTGAATCGACAATGGAGATCTAAACAATCAGAGGACAACCCGCCTTTAAACTCTAGCACAACACATAACCACTTTAGGGCATCACCCGATTTGAAAGCATGTAGATGGGCTAAAAACCCGGCCACGACCGTGACACACAACCTTGACACTGAAATAAACCATGTCATGATATTGATAACCCTTTATACAACTTCATAGTTAAACAAAAAAGATACCTATACTACATATAATGGACAAAGGACTCTCTCTCCAAAAAATTCAGATGTACTAAAAATTATGCAATGTTTACAACACTTTAAAGCAAGGATTTTTCATAATTACAACAAGCAAAGCATTGTGTACAACAAAAACAAGCATAACTCGAAATTCAGACCAAAATATTACAATTATACATTAAATAGCATTAAAAACACCCATACACCTAATATTACAATTATTTAAACATAATGTACAACCCTCTATATAATTCCCAGCCATAAATGCAAACTTTTCCCTTCAAAATCCACATCCAAATCAAATCAGATACAACCATAACCACAAATCCGAATCCTAGACAAACCCTATACATATCTCTTCAGCTTGCCTCGCCGTGACTCCCGTGAGTCACGGCTTGGCCCCACTCGGTTCCAACAGTCCGAGTCACATCCAAACAAACCCGAATGCAAAACCAATCACAAAAACAAGAAATAATAAGAAAAGAAAAGAAGAAATCAATCAAACTATAATCCACACCGAGTCACTGAGTCGACTCGGTGGTTCTTTCGAGTTGACTGAGTCACGACAGAAAAACAAGATCCACACGGTTTTTCATGTTTAAAAACATTTAGTTAAAGGTTTATCAAAAGAAATTATTATAAATCGGATTTTATTAAAAAGTAAAAATTAGGGCTTGTTAAAAATGGTGTAAAGGGGAAAGAATAAGGCGCGTGGGTTACCAAAACGGAGAGAGAAGTGGCGAGGGGAGGTGCGGCGGTGGTGGTGTACGGACTGTAGTGGCGGTGGTGGCGCGTGGATGGTGTTACACGGTGCTTCGAGAGCTAATAAGCTCCAGAAATGCTAGAAATAGGTTGATCTATCGATTGGGAGGGAAAAAGGTCTCTCCGGAAAAATTATTCCGGCGACGGTGGTGCCGGATTCTGCTGGTGCTGGCCGGATATTATGAAGATCCGGTGAGGGAGTTTAGAGAGAGATAGAGAGGTGGAATGTGTGTTTTATTATTAGTTGTAAAATGAATTAAAAAATGAAATAAAAGGTTTTTATATTAAATGGGGAGGGGTGGATATGTAAATTGAAAAGTGAGGGTAGATTGTGTAAGATAGGGGCGGAGGGGCCATATATGTCAATTCGGCTAAACTTTTCACAAAAACGGTTCGGGGCTCATTCGACATAGCAAACGGACTCGAAAAATTACGAAACTTGCGCCATTATTCACGAAAACGTTGTGTATCGAGAAGTCCTACGTGAAGAGTATTTGATCTGTGACACTGTTTGGACACGCTACTAGATATTTTACGCCCTTAAAATTTATTTTAGGGTACCCGCCGCCGCATCGCGTAAGTACCCTACTAGTATACTCCTAAAGGGTAAATGCTAAGTTGTGTGGCTAATGGCTCATAACATGTTGTGTGAGTTGAAAAGGATTCAATACTTTTTTGTTTTAAAAAACGGATCTGTGTATTGAATAAGATTACAAAAACTATGTTACTAAAATCATAATTATAGAGTGAAGAATATTTCAAGAATTAATGAGTTTACTTGTCTTAATTTATTGATGATTATCATCAACTTTTTCAATATAATTTATCACATATTGGATTTGAAGAAAAGCCCAAAACAATTTCGTATTTAGCGGACCAAATGCTTGTTTACACACTTTACAATGACAAAACCAATCAAACTATCAAAGTACACTTTGTATAAAAGAACCATACTCATATTCTTGTTTGACAAAAAAGGGGTGCGTAAATTCATCAAAGCAAAATAAGTTCCGACCGCTAGAGATGGACAAAACAGGCACGAACTCGGTCCTAGGAAAGCCTGGCCCGGTGAGGTCCAGTCTCGGTTCTGCCCGGCATAGCCAGTCCTACGTCAGGTCGAGCTCCATATCAGAGCCTGGCCTGAAATCGGTTCCGGCCTGACCCGGACCGAACCTGGTTTGGTCCAGATTTACTCTCTTTCTTAATTCGTTTAAACTTGAAACTTGCCACAACAGTAAAGACAAAGAATAAAATGTTGAATTGCTATCAGAGATGAGACACCATAAGAAAAGATTTTTTGCTTAGACAAATGGAATTGGCTAAGCGTTTTATTCAAACAAATATAGAACCAAAATGGATGGTTTTGCGTCTATTACTAGTTTTTCCTCGTGAGTTGAGACCAATCTATCATATAGAAGAATTATCTATCGGAATAATACTCTTACAGATTTATTAACAAGTATAGCTACTCCAGAATGAATATCTCAGGAAAAATTGCTGCAACAAGCCATGGATGCACTTCTTGATACTGCAATATGCGGAGAACCGATGAGGGATGATCATAATAGAGTTTAGAGGTCTCTTTCGGATGTAGTATTTTACGTATTTGTCAAGAAGTGACAGAGACCAAAGTATGTAACATGGTACAAAGCCAACAGATTTAGCAATTTGATATGGTTTGGACATTGTAAGCACCTTCAAGACTTCAATCATACTCCAATCTGAGTTTGTTCAAGAAGCATATAATACAAGGAAAAAATTTGTAATGTCAAAAGATCATGTCAAGTATCTAACCCTTATGGTATAATGAACTTAGATATTGTCAACTATCGGCTAAAAAATACAATTTTGTATTTTCAAAAAATTGTGTCAGTGAAAAAAATGGACTGGCCCGCCATGCCTAAAAAGCCTGGTAAAATGCCGTCAAAGCCAAGCCGGCCCGAACTGGCTTGGGCTATCTAAAATGGGATCGTCCGAGAAAAAGTAGCATGGTCCAAGGCCTGGCCCTGGCCTAGCCTTGCTCAGCTCTATGGACAGGTCCTCTACTATATAAGCAAAGACGCCTCTGGTTAAAGTATGCGAGTAATAGATCCAATCATCCAACAGACTTTACAAATATTAACTAGAGATATTTCCCTTGCTGATTTCAGGTCGCGAATCTCTCAGGTTAATCAGGACTGTAAATAAGTTCATAGACTCGAATGACACAATATAAAGTCAGGAAAAACGTTTGATGCTCGTCGCAACCTTATTAATTTACAAGGCAATACCAAATTACAAGCATATACAGACATGTGCCTCTTTTTACACAAAAACTGAATCAACTGCATATGGTCGAATAGTGGAGGACATTAATTATATATATTTGCAATTCAGGGTTGAACGACTCAACAACATATATACAAAACGTATTAAGGTAGCTATGTGTAAGTTAAACAAGTTGAAGTCTAAAGGTAGTGACTACAGATAAAACAATAGGAATTCATACCATGACTTAGGGTTTGAACAGAAGAAGAGTGTAAATAAAGCTATTGAAGTTAAGACAGAGTGACAACTTGATAGGAAGATTGAACTACACGTATAAATCCCTCTTCTGTTAACCTTAGTAAAAAAGTGTATCGGTCCCTTGAGATTACATATAAAAGCATTATTGAGCTGCATAAACTCAATGTACGCCTCTTAGTATTTTTTAATGTACTTCCAATAGTAAGTTCATGTTATAGGAACAACAACTAACTAAACAAGACTTTCAGAAATAGTTATACTCATCAATTTCTTTAAATCGACCGCTTTAACACAATTTTACCCAAACAGACCAAATTTTTTCTTCTGCGTTTTTAGTTTCCAAATGGATATATCACCTCATTTGCACGTTAAATTCCTGCTCAATAAATGAAACCTTCCGATATCGTTAGATTGGATTGTACAACTCATTTATTGATGCTAGTACTATCCAGTTTATGTAGGTCCTTATTTGTTTGGATGAAACCACAAAGCGAGAAAGAGGGTTGGACATGCATAGAACAATAGCACATGGCTTCAGATGACAACCATTGCAGCTAATGAGGATGTTATACATCTGTAAATTGACACTTTGATAAACAAACTTGGGTCAATTATTCATATTCCATTTATTTGTTTTAGAAATTAAATACTGTAGCAAATTTTCTTGGTCCCACCAAATTTGCACATGGCCTACATCCCTACCAACAACCTTTACAGGGATATTCATAATCTTTAAAACTTAAAAATCAAAATTAAAGTTGAAGAAAAGAATATCTAAAGCAATAGGTCAACTCTTAAACTCTAAAGGGAAACCTCCTACTACTTTCAATAAAGTAACCAACTTTTTAATCATAATTTTTAAAGGGGATAGAAACTTTATTACTTTATGATTACTTCATAGAATAATATCATTCAGAGCTCAATCATGACCAACAATCCCCACATCAGCTAATAATCTATATTGTAAGTACTCAGAACAGAATATATTGTCACAAAAAATCAAATCTTGTAGCATGGGTATATTATGTATCACACATTGAGCTTGCACATTACAAACATTATTGTAACGCAATTGTGCCAGCAAATGAAAGGGATAGTCACGGAACCTGCTTGCATACAAGTTCTATGAATGTTATGCAGATACAAGTTCAACATTAAGATCTTTATCGCATAATCGGCATTAATACAGGCAGTTGAGACTTACATAGAACATATCAAACAAATTGAGTATTAAGATCTTAACGCATAATCGTCATAAATACAGGCGGTTGAGACTTACATAGAATAACTATAACAAGTACGGAGTATAACGCTACCCACCAACAGAAACATATAATAGCGAAAGTCAATTGCATTGCCAATAATAAAAATTATTGTATTATTGAGTTTTGGTAATAAAGATTACAACTTAATCAAAGTTAGGTCACCAAACCAAGTTTTAGTGATTAATAAAACACATATATCTCAGTAGACTTTAAACTATAATAACAATGCCTAATGCCTTGACCTCTCAACTAAGATTAATGACTAAGAATAAAATTATGAACAACAAGGATGCACAAGCAGTGCAAAACTGTAAATTAAAATAAATACATACAGATGTTTGAGAACGATTATGATCTTTACGGTCATCCAAACACACCCCATAGCTTCCCACGACTTATAGTCTCTTGTAACTTTTTTGCACCATCAACATCCATTTCTACTAGCTTTTGTAAAAACAACAAAGCACCCGCGTTTACCATCTGTTTGCGACATTTCTTCGAATGAGTCAAAGACAATAAAATCGATACAGGGTATTTCTTATCAAAATTCGGTATAGAAGGATCCAATAACTGAACTACACTCACTATCCCCCTTTCTTCCTTCCTGTAAATCCTTCTATTCCCCGAACAAACCAATATTGCCGATAACGCCCTCACAGCCGCTTGTTTCTCCTCAATCGCTTTCCCATCCAACATACCAATCAACGGCCCTATACACCCCAATTCCCCCAACTCTCTCCGCGCCTTCGCATTACATCCCAACCTAAAAACCGATTTCGCACACTGAACCCTCACTCCCAACACCCCACAGCTCAACAACTCAACAATCCTAACCAAAAACCCCTCATTAACAATAAACTCCACCACCCGTTCATCACACGCCAAATTCTTCAAAAACTCAACCGCAACCTCCAAACTCCTCACACTATACCCCGAATCAAAAAACCCCCTCAAACTCACGAAAACGCCACTCCTAACAACCACCACCTTCAAATCATCATCCTCCCTAACCAAATTACTCAAACACCCAAACCCATACTCCTGCGCCAAAACCGTCCCACTCTTCACCACTCTCAACAAAACCTCAACCGCACCCTCCTCAACAAAAACCCCCCTCACATCAACAAAACCCGACAAATTCCTCAAAACCCCACACGCCACATTGCGCGAACTAGGCGTCCCACTCTCACAAAGCTCCAACAACGAACCCACACCGCCCCGGGAGCTAATCACCCTAGCATTATCCTTAACACACGCCAAAACATTCAAAACAACACACGCCCTCTCTTTCGCAACACTACTACCTGATTCCAACAACCTAATCAACGGATGCAACAACAACAGCCCCTCTCCTATCAACACGTGTCTACTCGACTCAACTAACGCAACTTTCGCCAACACCGTAACCGTTTTCTCCTTAACCCCAGGTGATGACGTGGCATTATCCAACAGCTTAACCAACACCGGGACCACCCCTTGCGCCACGCTAATCAGCACGTGCTTGTCATCTTCGTTTAGCAAACTCATCAGCGAGTCAAGCGCCGAGTCACGTGACTCACCGATCTGCAACCGAGTCATAATGCTCCTGCACTCGGCTCTCGTGGACTCTCTTTTGGAGGTGATGACGTCATTTGAGGTGGCCATGACGTCATCAGACTTGAGGATGACGTCAGCATCGTGGATGTGGTTGTTTAAACGGGAGATGAGGGAGTCGACGTCGTTTTGGGTCTTGAGCTTGGGGGGGTTGGTGACGTGGCAGGTGAAGGAGAGTGATAAGGCTTGGGTGAGGGTGTGGGAGAGGGAGGTCATGAGGGAGAGGGTTAAGGGGGTGTTTGGGAGGGAGGTTAGGAGGGGGGTGAGATGGGAGAGTTTGGAGGTGATGAGTGACCATTTGGATTTGAATGAGAGGGTGTTTGGGATTGAGGTTTGGAGTGTTTGGATTAGGTGGAGGTTTGTGGCTTCTGCCACGTCTGCTTCGGATTCTGATAGCTTCATTGGAGAGACTGCTAGTGTGTGTTTTTGGAGGTGAAATGAAGGAGATTGCGGATTTTTATGTTGATGAAGATGGTGGTTAATTGAGGGAGTGAGTGTGACCCACGCGCGAGTGTTGCGTACGTAAAGTTGACCATTATGGCCAACTTAAAAGTTTACTTTTGGTAATTGTTACACACTGACTTTTGCGATAACGAGATTAGCAGCAGCTGTTTCTTTCTATAAAAATACGTGGTAACAAAACTGTAGGTATAATGATAGTGTATACACCAAACGACTATTAAAATTTACAACTCACAACGCTTACAGCTTTTAAATGTTCCGCGTCATCTGTTTTAGTTGTATCACATCGCCGCCACATCAGCAACTCTCAACCAAACACGCAAACCGACCCACTTATTACAATAGCGGTGCATCTCTTTATGTATCACTACACATATATATTTTATAAAACAGTACTCACACACACAAAACACAAATGGGCCCAACCTCTCGTGTCTTGCTTGTTACAAAACTAAAGAACCCCAAGCCAACACATCGTTGACGAGGTGGTACCGTCGGTATCTGTAAACCGACTAGCATCGGTTTGTAAACTGACACACTCGTTAGTAGTGGTCTTACCATAAATTCATAAAAAGAGAAAAATTTAGAATAAGATAGTTTTCTTTTATGTTATTCAACATGACGAGTTTATTAACTAAAATATATCTTAACTACCTATAAAGCATGAATAAAAACTGTTAATCTCTTATCTTAATTTTGTTTTACCTAAAATACCTATTTATTGAAAATGGTAATAAAATCCACAACTAAATTAATAGTTTAAATATTGCTTAATGTTCTAACTGTTATCATTTTTTATTTGTATCTCATACATTTTTTTCTCGCAAAACTATAAATTGAACTCGTAAATGTTGCATTAAGGGTCACTGCAAGTTCGCGTGTATAATTATTTGCCAAAATACATCCTCACTTTGCACGGTATTCGTCTAGTAACATAATTGTTGTATTCTTGTGATTTCTGAGCCCCTTAGAGCATGCGGTAAGTTAACCATGGCCCCTGAGTTATACCTTAACGCACCTCATTTTTGGGGTGAGTTATGTTACCGGCACTTGCGTTAAGATGGTGCGTTAACTCAGTGAGTTATGCACTTAACGTGCGTTAAAGCAATGTTGTGTAATATATATATATATATATATATATATATATATATATATATATATATATATATATATATATATATATATATATATATATATATATATATATATATATATATATATATATATATATATATAATATATATCACTTTTTAGGGTGAGTTATATGATAACGCAGCGGTAACATGACTTTTGGGAGTGAATTATATGATAACACAGGGAAGTTAAGGTGAGTTATCTTACCGCCCCCTAAAGTTAACGCACCAAGTTAAAGTGTTTAACGCTGACATGGCGGTGAGTTATGGTATAACTCAGGGTCAACTTACCCAATGCTCTTAAATATATACACCCTCAAATGTGTACACAGTGAGTTTTGAAACCTAAATTTTTTGTAGAAAGAATTATGTTATCAATAAGTCATTTGACACCGACTAATCATATATAAATATGGTTAATGGTGAATTATATGTCATTCAAAGGTTAAAGGTTGAATTATATGCCACTGAAAATATTGATGATGCATGTCCATTTTTTTATTTTTACTTATGTTAAAGAAAAGTGTCAACTATCAAATTTAACCAATCAAAATAATTTTTAAAAGTCAAGATGAAATTATATTGTGTACAGTCTAATAGTCTTAGGTTTCTAATCGGCATTTAAATTAAAAGTAAACATTTAATTTAAAAGAGATGGAGTAACGAGAAAAAGCANTTTTTTTTTTTTTTTTTTTTTACTTACTCTAATTTCCTAGATTGAAGGTTCCTTCGGGTGTCGGGGGATTGCTTTGATTATTTCTTCGTTGGGTACGATTGTTGTTTCGGGGAGTATTTTCTTGTGACATTTTTATAAAAAAGATGGTAAAAAAGTTGAGAGTCAGTTGAGAGTGTTGTTTTGAGATTGTGTTAAAAAAACGAGGTTTGTGAGTATTTACTACTTTTCACTTCTCATACATTATACCCACATAAAATAGTTAAAACAAAGTATTATAAAGTCCACTGCTCCTAAAAAGCTTGTGGGGCTGTGGGAGTTGTTGCCTTGTAGGTACCAAAGCAATCCAACTCTCATATACGAGTATTACTATATTTAATTTTAAAAAAAAAAAAGTGTAAAGCATTTCACTAGATAACTATCATGTGGTTGTAAATGGAGTATTTACTTTTCATTTAAGGATCTAAAGTTCGTCTTCCTCAACCTCACTATTCTTCTTTCACCAGTCACCATAACCAATTACCAGAGGAAAAGTAAAGAATCATAGACCCATCATTAAAAAATCATCTTCTCACTTTTGTTATTTACTTTTCACTTAAGCGATTAAATTTTTGTCATCCAAAGCTCGGTGAAGATGTGAGGGCACTGCAATTTTTGGGTTGAGGACAATGGAGCTTTTTTCTTCAAACTTGACAAATGGCTCCGCCCCTGGTATGAATTAAACGTATAGATATTGCTTTGATTTGTACATGGGTCCCGTTTAATAAGAAAAAGTAATCGGTGGTCAGACCACCAAATTTGTACTTGGAAAACATGTCTAGCGCGTGAAGGAGCTTGGTAGGCAAGGAGGATCAAGCGTGGGGTGGGCCCATTTGGTGAGGGTTTCATGCCCTTGCCGAGTAGTCTTAGGCAGAAAGAGAAAAGTTGGCTGATTTTTAGCTAAAACAGTGAAAACTAAAAATGATGGAAAATGATAGCTTGCGTACAAGAAAAAAACCTTTAGTTTTACACTCTACTTTTTCTCATCTTTTTGAGATGTTGATGAAGATGACGATTTCATTTCCGAATAATCTTTTGGAGTTTTTGTATGCCATGGAGACACAGGTTGATCAATGATGAAGCTGCAAGGACCCATGTTGGATTTAACACCAATTTGTCACATACTCGGATTACTTTGATTCTGTATGATACGTATTCGTAGAATTTCATCTGTGTATATAGGCTTCCAAAAAGATAATACTACAATATGCATGTGTAGTATCTCATCTTGTATAAAGACTGAAACCTAATAGTCCATGTGAATGCAAACAAAAACAAAAAACTAGTGTCCCGTAAAAGACAATCTATGCAACCCATCGGCACAAAAAGAATGTGATTGAAGGCTTTGTTTACTAATAAGTTATGTTTTATGCCTTTCAAAAGAATAATTTATACTATGTTTTCCAAAAAATAATGGTTCATAACATATAGATCCAAAATAATGCATGGAATCTATTAAAGTATCCCCTTTACATGATAACTTGAAGCACAAAGGTATGCATGTCGACTGTATATGTGATCCGTGGGTAATATTTAACTATACCATTTAAAAAAAAAAAAAAAAAAAAAAAAAAAAAAAAAAAAAAAAAAAAAAAAAAAAAAAAAAAAAAAAAAAAAAAAAAAAAAAAAAAAAACACTATTTTTGCAGCATAATTTTTGTTGATGTTTATGGATCAATACATAGCTAATATATACATGCAGCTAATTTTTGTTACATGTAGTAGTTAACTTATAAGGATGTTGATACATGATGTCGAATTTAGCTCTATAATATTTGTTTTCATTGTAAGTTTTTGGGCTTTCTAGCCGGCATGATTGGTGCACTACAAAAAAAGGGGCCTTTTAGGACCTTTTCCTGCGACGCTTTTTAAAGCAGCGACCTAAAAACACATCTAATGTGACGAGCTAGTTTATTAGTCCTATTATCATGGAACCTAATAGAACATTTCGTGTATTGGTCTTATTAGATGAGCTTTATAGGACACTTACTCATTTGAGTCTCGTTATGATATAACATAATACGACACTTGCTATTTAGGTACTATTATCTTATGTTTTATAGGACTCTAAGCCGTAGAGGTCATATTATGTGTTAACTAATATGACACAACTATATGTGTCCTGTTAGATTCGATTTTATAGGACACATATATGGTTTGGTCGTATAATGAAGAATTTTAATAGGACACTTAGTATACAAGTCGTATTAAATAAGTTTTATGGGACACTTATTTACTTAGGTCTTATTATGAAAGAAACTTGATATGACACTTGACATTTTAGTCTTATTATCACAATTTTTAACGAATACTAGTATATCGGTTATATATATGAGTTCTAACACATATGACATGTTATTATTGTATTTTACAAAACTTAAAAGTATTACGTAGATTTATACTAACATTATGTCACTGGTTTTTTTACAGTATTTTAAAACCTATACGTACACCACTCTTTGGGCCAATTGGCTATGTTGAAAATAGGGGTGAGCAAAACCGACCGACAACCGAAAACCGACAAAAATGACCAAAAACTGACAAAAACGACCGAAACCGACCCCGACCGACACAAACCGAGATATACTTGGGTCGGGACTCAAGTTGGGATTTCCAGGAAGTCGGGACTCAGGATAAACCGGCAAAACACAAAGAAAACCACACAAGTCGGCACTCGGGATACTTGGGTCGGGATTCGGTTAGGGATTTCCATGGTTGTTGCCCACTTTATCCCTTAATAGGAGCGAGGTAAACAAGGTACCGGTTTGGATCAAAATGCATAAGGTTCCTTTGGTTGCTTATTCTGAGGATGGTTTGAGCTTGATTGCTACGCAAGTAGGGAAACCTATTATGTTAGATTCTTTTACAAGCTCTATGTGTGTCATTTATGGCCTATCATAAATGAGTTAGTGGTTGTGTCAAGCGATTGCTTGCGGTTAATGTGGTAATTCAGCCACATTCCATTGTACTTAAACGTTTTTTTGGAGTAATATATTTTACCGGGTGGAATACCCTTTACCCAAAAAAAGAGATTGGTCGGGCTCAGGTTGAGACGGGTCGGTTTCTATCTGATGCTCACCCCTAATTGAAAATGTCATTTGATTCATTGATACTTGGGTCGGGATTCGGTTAGGGATTTCCATGGTTGTTGGTTTCGAGATGGGTCGGGCTCGAGTTGAGACGGGTCGGTTTCTGTCTGATGCTCACCCCTAATTGAAAATGTCATTTGATTCATTGAACTCAACAAGCATGAAAGTGAATGCTCGGTTGAACTCAAGTGACATTTTGATCATTGAGTTTCACAGTCAATTGAAGTTTTGATATTTCAATTCTGTAGTCAGCTTGGCAAGTTCGTACTACGTGTAGGGAATAAAAACATCGGCTCTTCCAAATGAAAAATCTTTACGTAATTTGACTCAGTGTGACGATCTAAACTCAAATTTGCGTGGACTAGTTGACCAAAATATCAGATACCGTAACACGTTAGCATAAACATCATGTGAAATTTTGTACTGTAACAATTATGTCCTAAATCTAATACACATGTAATTTATAATTATTATCTTACATAAGTCAAGTGTTTGTAAATTAAACTAAAATTATTTTGGTGAAACAAAAGAGGTGTTTGTTTAAGCTTATATGTGAGCTTATTTGATTTCGGCTTATATTTATAAGCCTTAATTTTCCGGCTTATTTTGAGACTTGTGGGCTTATATAAGTTAATTATATTATAATAAACTTATATAAACCCACCACAAGTATAAAAATAAGCCAGAAAATTGAAGCTTATGAAATATAAGCCGAAACATAAATAAGCTAATAAGCCATATAAGCTTAGACAAACACCCCAAAAATAAATTTCCCACTTCCCTAGTTCCCTCCATCTTTTCCCCCCATGTTTTTATTTTTATGTACATCCCGCCAAATCCCAAATCTATAAAAACCATGGCTCTTATCCCCATTTTTATAGGATCTGCTTTTCTCCTCTTTCTCCTCACAGTTACAACAACGAGAACTGCTATCACAAAAACAAGGTAAAATCGTCTTTCACATTCTTTTACTATCTAAGCATTATATTTATGATTAAGCAATGTGAGTATATCCTAAACTTGATAGAGATCTAGGCTTATCATAATTTTTGAAATTTTGAAACCCTAGTTTTTTGTTCTTTGATTAATTCTGTTTGATTCTCTACGATGTTTGTAACTAATTGATAAAATTGAGTAATTGATAAGTAGATGCCCAAAAATTTTGGTTATATCTCCAAGCCTATTAATCAAATTAGGGCAAGAAGAAAATATGTAATGGTTTGAAGATTATTATGGCCTAAAAAGTAATCTTTATGCAAATGATTTCATCAGGGATTATTTATGGACTAAAAACAATAAACTCTAGGGGTAAAGGTAAAGATAGGGATAGGGATAGCGTAGGTAAAGTTAGGGTCGAGGGAGCTAGAGAGAATAGTCCTGTAGAACAGGCGTCACTTGAACTCAGACGATGCCGTCAAGGAAGGATAAGAGTGCAAGGAAGGGTAAGAGCGCAAGGAAGGATAAGGGAGCTCGCACCAGAAGTGGCAACGACAACCAACAAGTTGAAGATGTACTTCATATGGAGTCAAACCATTCGGATGATGACGAAGGTATATAGTACTTTTATGGCATGTTTATATGGTTCAGTATAAGCTCCTACTCTATTATAATATTTATTTATTGCAACTGTTCTTTTTTAGTTCAAGTGATTCAACGCAAAAGAGTTCGAGGGCCAACATTTATGCCAAAAGTTTGGACTGTATGTGACGAGGAGCGTATTAGTGTTTCATTCAATGAATATGGGCAACCCATTGATAAGAAAACAACAAGCACGTTGACCCATTTCATGGGATCCCTTGCAAGGAGTGGAAAATATTGTCCGCTTCACAAACCATGGCCTAAAGTTGGGAGTGCTAAGAAAAAGATTTTGCTCGACGTCTTAAATGTATCCTGAAACCACATTCATATTTAACTGTTGAATACATATATGTTTCCACATCTAACGACATTATTGAATTTTGTTTTTTAGGATAAGTTTGATCTTCCCATGGGCTGCGATGATTGGATTTTGAAGTCCTTTGGAAAGAAGGTTAGGAACTGGAGGGCGAGAGTGAAGAAAGACTATTATGATCCGTCATTGCCTTATCGTGAACAAATTAAATCCATGCCAAAACGTGTGCGTGCGGTTCAATGGAAGAAACTTGTTAAGAATTGGAATAAAGAAAACTCAAAGGTATGTTAAATTGTTAGCAAGTGCACCTACCAGTACTTCTTTTGATTACTGATTCTTTAAATTGACCATCATACTTGCATCTACTAGTACTTGTTTTGTCCTGCTCATAAATTGGCCTCACTGTAGCAGACCTTATAATCTAATTGTAACCAACAACTGGACCTTCAGCTTACTCACATTTTGACATTGAAGCAAACCTACTGAAGCTTACTCACATTTTGACATTATAGTAGGCCTGTAACAGACTCACGTAGTAGACCCTTAAGAACAAGCCGTCTTCACATAAATAGAACTGTATCATACTCACAGATTAATTGCAGCAGACCTCTTTAAATTATTTTCATTATAACTAGAATAAATTAGTTTAAGAGCTGAATTAAGGGGTGTTTAGGACTATTTTATAGAGTGAATAGAAGGGGTGTTTGGGACTGTTTTTACAGTTGGGTTTAAGGGTGTTTGGGACTGTTGTTATACCAGCATTAAAGAGTATTTGGGACTGTTTTTGTACTCGAATTAAAGGGGTGCTTGGTTTAGGGATTTTTATGAACTTCTGGTCTTTTATGAACTTCTGGTCTTTTATGTTTTAAATTTGATATGAACTTCTTGTCTTTTGATTCAAAGTATATATTACCTGTTTGCCACCGTTGCCCGTGCCCGCCTCTTTTCTACTTATATTTCAAACAAGACTGATCTTAACAATACCTGATATTCAGATTGGTTCTTTTCTGCAGAGAGTGAGTGAAAAAAATAAGGCAAATAGGGAAAAAAAGAAGATGGTCCAAGTCACGGGTAAAAAAAGCTATGCTCTAAAGCGTGAAGAAGTTAAGGTAATCATATTTAACTGTACAAATGCTAATCTTGAATCTTAATATGTACCGATTTTATTTAGTTATTTATTTATTTTTGTGAATCAGGAATCTTTAGGACGTGAACCAACACGGAGGGAATTTTTTCGTGCTTGCTTCTCTACTGATGGAATTGCAAAAAATGAGGAAGCTGCGAATGCAATTGTATGTACTATCTTCCTAATACTTGACTGTTTGAAAGATAACTAACATGTACCTTGACTCACGTTCATTTTTTTGATGTTGCAAGTGGTAGTTTTAAGGATAATTAACATATTTCGTGTCTTTAATATAGGATCAAATGGAAGCATTGAGTTCTCAACTTCCGGAGGGTGCAACTGATGAGCCTGGACCACAAGATGTATATTCAAAAGTTATGGGTAAGGATAACAATGGACTAGCAGACTTGTATGGCTTAGGTGTTCGTGCTTCTGATGTTTGGGGCGTCGTTCCAAGTCGTGCTGCCCGTAGTAGAGATAAGCTCATGTATAAGTCTAGATGTGACCAACTTAGTTGTGAGCTCGCTCAGTTAAAAGCGAGAGATTCTCAAAGGAAAGGGTTGAGTGAAAACGCTTCTTCTGGTACAAATGTAGTTAATGAACCTCAACCTTTACGGGTATGTGTCTATCTGAATTGATATATGCACACTTACTAATTACACTATGACATCCATTACTGCTACATATATCGTAGGTCGGAGCTGAAGTTTATATCAAAAGCATTTTTAACTCTTCCGAGATTGTAGCGAAGGGAAGGATTAAGAGCTTAGATCCAACTGAGATTGTTGGAGGTGAAGAGTTAGGACCAAATTGGTGCGAGGTTAATGTTCAAGTGCCTATCAAAAAAGATGAACACTTGGTGAGACGGTATGGATTGTTTGTCACAATTTATGATGCTATTGGTGCAACTGTCGCATGGCCTTGCCCTTTTGTTTCGGTATGTCAACTTATTAAACTTATGACAACTTATACCAGTGACTTAACATGAGTAATGGGTTGGGGCTGCAACAAGAGGGATTTTAATGGGTCAACCCAAATAACCCAAAATATAAATAAGGTTGGGTTTCAGTTTTAATATATGTTCATATTTGGGTTCGGGTCAACCCGAGTGACCCAAGTTTTTTTTTACCTTTCTGATTCTTGTGTACACTATGTCTATTCTCTTATGATTAATACCTAATGTCTTGCCTACTTAATGGTATATTTGATGTTTCACTTGTTCTATTTTGCCGAATGCAACTGTAGTATGGAACATTTTTGTCATTTTAACACCAGTACACCACTATTAGTCTATTACACTTTTACTAGTTAGTAACTACAACAACATAAGTCTGCAACATATGTGTAAATTGATACTGCAACTTTGGCAATTTAACATCACTATTAGCCTAGTACTATTAGCCATTTTAACACCACTATTAGTCTATTACACTATTAATTTTGATGGGATAAATTGATACTGAATTTTTTTTCTGTAGCAGCAACTGCAACAAATGTGTTGCTGCAACTTTGCTTTTTTTTTTCACACTTGTTTTATAATTTTAACTTTAAAGTATAAACACCAAAATTATGTAATTCAAAATTGACTCGGACCCAAACCCGAACTGACCCAAACCCGACCAACCCGACTTGATTAACACCCTTAGTTTTTGTATATATTGGTAGTGATTAGGTTTTAATATCTTACGTTTGTGCGTTGTATATTTGCAGGTGGTACGTGAGGATGATGCGTGAAGATGCTCCACGATGACTCATATTATCTAGTTCGACTTTAGTTTTTATTGAATAATTTCCATGTAATAAAAATTGGAATACTATTTTGGATGATGTTAACCTTAATTAGGTTAAACTTTTGTTATTTATATGAAAATTTCAATTTCTTTTACGTGTTATATGTGTTCTATATAGTGTTCAATTAGAATTGTTCTCGGGACCTACAATAGTTTCATGAAAGTGTAATGAAAACAAAATTTTAAAAATATAAAAAGCGTCTTATAATATATGTATGTCAGGACACTAAATTTGGTCCCAACAAACACGTGTATTTGGACATTTTTCTTGCACTCAAATAATAGTTAAAGAAACACACAATTTCGTCCCAAGAAAACATTTATTAGGACGCATGAACGTGTCTCAATACGTGATAGAAGGTTAGCATATCTTGAAACACTTTAAAGCATCCTATTAATTTGCCTATTAGGACACAATTGCGTCATAAAAAAATGCGTTTATGGGACTATTTTTTTTGTTTCATAATATTGGCACTTATTAGGATGCTTATAAGTGTCCTAATAATGTTAACACTTTATACAACGCCTTTATATGTGACACTTATATCAATAGTCCTATTACGCTAAAGGTCCTATAACGTAACCTGATAGGACACTATTCGACGTCCTATAAAGCCTGATTTCTTGTAGTGGTGCAATTGTTTTGTTATACGTGACTTGGGGCCGGCCAAGACCAATACTACCCACAAATGGCGATGTGTTTGATAAAAGGCAATACATTTATGCGCATGCTAGGTCTCACCTCTCACGTAGTTTTCTTTGAACAAACATATGATGTTGAAATTGCAGACAAGTGGTTTTATATGTTTAGAATGGACTTATGAAAGTGATAGACGTATTTAATACTTCGCCGCTTTAAAATATTTGCTATTCACATACAAGAACTTGATTTTTTTTCTTAATAGAATTAATCATGAAATCTATCGTTACATATACTTAAATTGCTTTTTCTTTTTAAGGTATGCCCGGTAGCCCAAAAATGAAGAATATGGAACGTCATAAGTTAAAATAGTAATGCGTCTCTTAATCATGGCATATCACTTGTAGTCATTCATTGCAGGGGTGAGCAGGAGCCGCATCGCAAACCGCAAACCGCAAAAAAACTGCAAAACTCACACCGAAAAAACTGAAACCGCAACAAAAACCGCGGTGCGGTTCCTGAAAATAAAAAAAGCGCATTTTGCGGTGCGGTTTCGGTTTTTACCCTAAAACCGCACCACAATAACCGCACCGCACCGCAAAGTCATATTCAAATATATATATATATATATTTCTAAATAAACCAACTAAATTTCATAATTTTTGTATGATAAAATGTTTTTGTTTATACTTTTGTAGTTATTTATTTCAAACGCATTTAATAGGTTAATTATTGTTCTGTGTTTTTAGGTCATATAACCTTTTTTTTTAATCAATTTATCATCGAAGTTTTTAAAATTCTTCACCNGATTTTTATCTCTCGTTAGACTGTTATACGTATATATGCCGCAACCATATCTCAAATCCGATGTATGGTAGAGGTGAGTGCTGTTTATATTTGCGTTCGTGAATTAGTTCCTTATGGCAATACGGCGTCCTTCGATGCGTGTTCGACTCAGCTCGTAAAAGAGGCGTTCCGTTCGTTGAGAAAGCACCAACCTTTTTATTTAATTTTTTTTCTTTATTTGGTTGGTGACCACGCTATCTTTTTCACAATTAACATGGACAAAATTAGGGACGTGAGCTGCAACCAGGATGAAATTATGCGTTGTTACGACGCGCTGTAGCAAATCCAATAGACTAGGAATTGAGGTGGTGTTTGTTTGTTAAGAGGGTCTGAATCTGAATCTGAACCGCACATCTGAATCTGAATCTGATGCGTAAATGTCTGAATCTGACCGCATCTGAACGGGAAAAAAAACTCATGTTTGAACCGCATATTTGCTTGCTCGTACTAATTTTTTTTTTGTTTTTATTTGTGTCAGCAAGAGGCAACAAGACGCATTCAGACACCCCTCTCAAGTCTAAACATTAAGATCTTACTGCATCTGAATGCGTCTGAACGGGAAAAAAAAAAACAAACGGTCTGAACGTCAAAATGTCTGACCGATTCAGACACAGTCCCCATTCAGAGGCTGTTAAGAGGCAAAAAAGAAAAAACAAACACAGCCTGAGTTGCCATGCCAGCTGCTTGACTGACCCGCAAGGGGTCCCATACCTCCATTCAATCACCCATTGTCCCGTAGGAAATTAATGATAAAACCTTAAAATTTTTTATCCTATACTTCATATTCTTTTCATTCTATCCGACAAAAAAGTAACTATCTAACGGTTTATACATCATAGTTAGTTCATACAAATTAATACTTGAATACACAGCTATTTATTTAAAGAGCTTCTCACATAACAAAAAGTATTATTAAAACATAAGCCCTTTAGTTTCTGTTTCATATTCTAGATTTCTTATTCGGTAACTCTATATACTTTATACACGTAAAATGTGGCATGTGTTTTTACTCGTTATCAATTTTAGTCTAGATCATTAAAATTCTTTGAAAGAGAATAATTATAAACAATCTTTAAAATTATTTGCTCGTAGGAAATATACTAATCGGAGCAACACCAACATAACTTAAAAGAAAAACTTTGGTTCTTTAAAACCTTATGTTGTTCTCATTTACTTGATTACTTAACTATTAAGAAGTTAACCTATGGATGTTAAGATCCTGATCCTGATCTTAGGATCTTACGATTTTACAGTTCTACAAAGCAAAAATGATCCAGATCCTACGTAGGATCTTAACAAGCTTAATATCTTATAGGATCCCGATTTTGACCATAGGATCTTAAGATCTACTCCGATCCGATCTTACTGTTTTAAACCGCAAACTAAAACACTACAAATTTATGGTTTTATGTTTTTATATAATTAAAAAAACAACATGTGATTCCTCTTAAACATTGCATATTCATAATTTAAGACAACATTTCTATGAAACATTCTTATAATTTCGTGTTTATAATATATAATATTTTTTGGATTTGAATAATATTATAAATATCATTAAAAAATGACATTATAGTAGGATCTTAGGATCTTGATCTGATCTTACGATCAAGATCTTGCAAAAAATGAAAAAGATCTTGCGTAGGATCCTGATCTTAAAAACTTTGAGTTAACTAACCTAGTAACATGTCTAGTAACAATAGTTTACACTTTACACTTTACACTTTAAGAGTTTATATATAGGTATAATAAAAAACACAAAATACTCTTCAACGTTTAAACCCTTACTTGATATGAATCAAATAACTTATATTAGATTGTTTGTAGAATCACAATCCAGATTGAATGACAATATGTGACAATCTCCCTAATAAACGCAAACATAAACCAAAGTTAGTGTTTGAGTAAAAACTATGTTAAACTAATAGATTTATGAATCTAAGACTTAGTTATATTTTGGAGGAGTAGTTTGAGCTCTTGAAAGTGTTAATAACTTTTAATACAATAAATACAATAAATAACTTTTTAATAAGTACATTTTACGTATCTTTTCAAAATGTTTCTTGCCTATGTATCAGTAACTTAAACATTTTACCAAAATGTCTAAGTCATCATAATGTTTTCAGTTTGATGAGGAGATCTTTAGGGAGTCAGTGAGTTATTGTCATCACTCACTGACACCATCATGTAAAGGGGTGCTCATAAAAACCGAGAATAAAAAGAATCGAGGTACCGTACGGGAACCAAACCGTATATTAGAACAATTGTCCGGTTCTTGGTTCCTAAAATTCCAAGTTTTCGCTTCTCGGGACGGTTCGGGTCGGAACCGTCCGGTTTCTGGTAATTTCCCGAGAGAACTGCCGCTTTTGAAAATATGAAATTTTATAGGGTTTGTCTGGGACATTGTGTACATGCAGCCTTATTAGAAAACAGAAAGAAAAAAACACTAACCCATTAGTAAGCTGTAACAATAAAAACTAAAACCTAAAAACCCTAACCTTTAATCGATTTCAAATAACACCAACCTATCAATTTTGGTGTTTTTTACAATTACTAATATCATTCAAAAGATTCAAATATCATCATCACCATCATTCATTCAACATTAAAGTGCCGACAGAAACATTTTTGACCTTATAGAACTTCATTGTCAAGTCAACTTGTGGAGGCGTTGCTTTGCACCTAAGATTGGATAAGAAGTGAGAGAATGGAAATAAATGTGGATGAAGTTGAAGATCTTTTGAATGACGACAATGTTGTTAAAGAGATGGAAGAAGCGGTATGAAGTTATAAAGGCAAACAAGTGATGGAGCATTAAGTGTTTTTGGAGGTTTGAAACACAAGTGCATGTTCTTAATACTTTTGAACAGTTATAAACTTATATTCTGACATTTTGTGTTTTTGTTTATGTTATTTTGAACAAATGGAGTTTTTGAGACGATTTGCATTGTCGGAGACATTTTTGGTATGTTTGCATTGATATATAGTATGTCCTTTATGAATGATCAACAAAGAAAAACTGAATGTTCTAAACACTGGTTTTCGTCAGGAATTACCGAAAATTCTCGTACCGGAACCTTGTACTGTACCCGAACCGAACTGAAACGAATGGGACGGTTCTCGATTCCACATTTTTCTTATTTTCGGTTCTTGGTTCTTCCGGTTCTGGTTCGGTCCGGTTCCAGTACCATGGATACCCGTCTTGTCTTCAATCTTTGAGATCCGTCTTAGGTTGTGATGAGTATTACTTTCAGACTCTGAAGAACTTCTTGAAGATAACCCCCTGAATGTGTTTCTTAAGTTGTGATTTGTATTTAAGTTATTTTTCATTCAAATTCATACTAAGAATTAGTGAACACTGAATTGCCCACAAGTTACTTAAAAGGTAAAGGTATTCAATTACGTCCTAATTCATTGAGAATAAACAAAAATGACTCGTTATCGCTGAAAAAACTTAAAAAGAAATTAATTTTATGCTTGCACATGCATGTGATATTTTTATTGGTTTTGGGATAAAAGTGATACATTTACTGCAGCCAACATGATAGTATGATACCAACATAATGCTTACGTATATATAGACCCATACTTTTAGCGTCTCAATTGTTTTTGTAAGGAAGATTCTGAATGGTTCTCAATTTACCCTGAGCAGGCTGATGTAGATCAATCACAATTGATACATTAAAAGTTTAAAACATTAAACTTGATGAGTTGGTAGGAAAATCATCTCTAACTAAACATCTATAACATTTTTGGATAAAAACTATAAAATAGCCATGTATTTTTTCGAAATTGTCCGTCTACAACAACTTACTTTTTTATTATCTTACTTTCACAATGAACTTTCAGAATTCATTCCGACTTCACCCGTATGACCGGTTTATATTAAAATAATAGTTGAAATGACTATATTACCCTTGTCTTTCTTTAAAAATATATTCTAACTTCACCAACGAACTTTCAAAAATTGTTCCGACTTTACCCATTCGACAAAGGGTAATATGGTTATTTCAGTTATTCGGTCATATAGGTGAAGTCAAAACAAATTTTGAAATTCGTTGGTGAAGTAAGGTAATAAAAAGGTAAATGATTCTAGACGAACAATTTCTAAAAGTACGTGACTATTTATAGCGTTTACCCAACATTTTTTCATAAACTTTCACATGGAGTTTTATATATCACACAATCTAAACATTTGACAAAATTGATAATGGAGATAAGTACAGATAGTCAAGAACACATGCTAAATTTTCTTTATAATGAATAATATAAGTTAAATTGTTAGGACTTAGGAGGTTGACATAACATTAACATATAGTTCCACAAATAGTTACCAGTCTTTTTCAGCCGTTTAATCGGGTTTTAGTCATAACGTCACAACACGCAACTCATCCTCCAACCGTAGCACTTACCTTCTTTCAAGAGTCCTGCCCAACTACCCAAGTCAATCATTTATTATTGTATCTTTACTATAAACTTTATTCCTACGTAAATATGTAGTCATAAATTTGTTTGGACCAAAAAAGCTAAGTCATATGGTTATCACATTTAAGAATGTACAATATTGCATTTAACTTTGTATGAATTATGATGATCAAAAAATGTGCACATGCGAACTTCGAAATCATAAGTTTCTCTAATATTTGTTAGTGTTTTCAAATTTTGCAAGAAACGCAATTTTCAGTTACGTTTTTACTGAATGAAACTAAAGGTGTAATTGTGATTCATAATTCTTCATAATTGGTGTTGGACAAACTTTTATGTTACAAAAGAAATTGTTGCACTATACTCCTAATTGGATTGCTTAATCTTAACACATAATATGAGTGGACGTAGCTCTATAATGATAACATCCCGACCGAATACAGTTTTTTTTGGTTGAGAATCAAATGAGTGAAATTAGTATATTTGTAACTAGCTCGCGTTGATTTATTTCAAAAAAATAATAATAATAAAAAAAGGGGGCGAAACCCATAAAATATAACGTATAACTAATAATAATAATATAACATGGTTACAGATCATTATTCTTCTATTATCACAGAACTTTGGCATTGAAAGTGACCGAATGCTGTATAAACATCCTTAAGTACATGATATGACAGCATTGATGTTTAGAGTTAGTTCCTTGGTGTGATGTATATAACTTAGGAATAACATGTTACACCGCTATATATAATAGAGTAGCGTAAGAACATATATACCTTAAAAAATCACTCAAAACACATCGATGTGGATCACTTCATACCACATTAACTAGCGAATCGGATAAGATGATAAATTACATTTTTTGTTTATGCCACCAAACAGAAGTATATCATATTTACATTCTATTACTGAGAGTATGGTCTTAATCATACTATCATAGTTGTTATCTTGTTGACGTGATTAATTTACTATGTTATTATTTGTTAGCTTTGAAAACTAGTCAAAACAAGGAGTGTAATGCCCGCCGCATTGCGGCGGGGCTTTTTTTTGCAAATTTTTTTGACGGTGTGTGTGGTATTGTAGTAGTCAAAACATAACAAAAGAACATCAAGTACATGCATAAAACTCAGTTATATATGAAAAAGGTTTAGTTTTCAAACAAAAGAGTAGAGTATCAGTTACATCAGAAGTACACATAATGGAATTGCAGGTTCTCTAATGCTTCTTCCCACTCGTTTCCTTCGCCTCAACCGCTGCATCCTACAACACCATTAACAATCACCAAGCCGATCGTTGCCAACAATGCATCTAGACGGGACACTGCCAAGCCATCTGCATCAAAGAAGAGGACCACATATCAGATTCAACTAAAATATTCCACCAAATGAACCAACACAATGAAACCTTCCACTGAACAGACCCCCTAAACACACCCCTGAACCCAGCTACTAAACCAACCTAGTGAGCAAATAGTGCCTCTGAGATTCAACCATAAACAACTTTCCCTCGGTTGCATGTAAACTCCCCCTTCACCCCCGCCCCCTAAAGTGGTAAAGAAGGCTCTTTGGGGTCTCTCTTTCTATCTGACATGACAAACAAATAGGAAGGGATGGTTCTTTCATTGCAAGAAGGCATTTATGTGAGCCATGTGAATTGAAGATTAAAAAGAAAGATATTAAGATAAGATTTCAACAATACCATATGCTTGCAAAAAATAATGATCCCACCTCGTCTTCACTCTTGCGCTCCACCACAGCCTCCTCGTACGCCCCCGTATGCAGAAAACCTGTTCACAACCAATTAGAACCCAATTTGCAGCACTTTCATCTTAAGCGGCGGCGTACCAATTAAACAACAATAGAAAACAATAGATCGCAAAATAAAATTGGAAACTTTATAAAAACATCAACAAATTAATAAACAAATTAAAAAAGAAAAATCATGTACCTGTAGTTATAATCTTGACACATCAGCCGTTAAATCTTTGGCCGCTGCAACACCTACCAATGAATAAACAATCACACAATTAACAAACTGAAACCTCAAGATTCAATTTTTATACCGAATAAAATAAAACCGATATCACAAAAGCTTCGAAATAAAAAAACCCATAACCAAATTCATTGGTTTTACATACACCAAGCTAATTATGGTTGAACGCACCTTGAATTGTTGATCCCCTGTTGAAGCAAATACGCTCATAAGGCACGTAAATAAGGTAATCCAAACACCTCCTAAAAAATAACAAAACCCACGTAAAAAAATGTTTCAAAGCAATAAAAACTCAAACAATAAACTGAGAAATGATAAAGATAATCAGTTATACTAAATTAAATTGTGAGAAAATAATACTAACCTCCATAACCTCGCTTCCGTTTAGCAGCAACAAAATCAATAACTTTACGCGGTCTTACCTGAAGATCTGAACGACCCCTGCAAAGTGGTGGTCAACGCGTTTGCTGGTTTTGTAGTCAAAGGTTTCAGAGATTCTAGAAAGAACCAAGGGTTGACAGGAGATATGTGTTACTCAAAAACGTTAAAAGACGAATTAAAACATCACAAAAACACCAAACTATTGCAAATAGTAGATAAAACCGATGATTACACATATACAAATAAGCAAGCACATGTTAACAGGTACAAATAAGACAGTGAATACAACAACATATACAAAAAAAGGACGTAACAACAGCTTTTAACTTCAAAAACATCTTACCTTAAACAGATCTAGAACTCAGATTCTATGTCGTTTAGATGTGTGGGTAGGAGTGCCTTCAGTCGGTGATCATAGTTGGTATGTTTTGATAAGAATAAAACCGACGCACGTATTACATTTAGATAAGCATGAAACTAAAAAAAAATAAAAAGAAAAAATAAAAAAATAAAATAAAAAGGATGAGCCCGATTAAAACACGGGTCGCAGACCAAAATAAGCCCAAAAATGCCTAATAGTATATATGAGGTGCAGGTGCCTGCCGCGTTGCCGCGGGGGCGTCTGCTGTATTTTTGAATTATTGTATGTGCGAATCCGGATGCCATTGTTGTTGAAAAACAGGTAGTTACATTATGGCTATTGTTGCTTACAGAAAATGGCATTCCCTACACCAAAATTGAACAGCAGCATGAATCAACTTCTTCGCTCATTAATTGGTATTTAGCTTAAGCGGCCAAAATGATATCTATTATCTCAATAACAGTGTTTTGCATTTACCATTCTATTCGCTAAGTCTACATGGGCTGGAACAATTGACAATGCCATTAAAAAAATACTACCTGGTTCTTGAATAAGCGTAGACACATCGGCCGAAACGCCTGAACCGGTCTCAATCATGTTAGTTTTCAATTCACCCCAACCCTGCAAACCAAAACTATGAAAAATGTCAGAATGAGTCTGCTAAAATCTAACTAATTTTATCGCCTTTCATCATTTTTAACCTGTTTGAAACACTCGCCCTATACGAAATCCTAAGTTTCCTGCACGTCACTCTAAAATGGTGTTTGGGATTGCTTATTTTGAATTTGCTTAATAAGTAGTTAAGCAGCCGTTGTCTAAAAACTGTTAGAACGAAGCAATATGTAGATAAACACCCGACACTTATTTACTTTGATACCTACTTGTCTAAAGTAGGTAATCACTTTAAAAGTTGCAATCCCAAATGTTTTTTTTCTTTTCTTTAACAAAATAAGTAGTGTGTTCAACTGAAAAGCGTGAACCGTTGACCGTTTAGTTTAAAAGAGGTAGTACTGGTTGATTCAGATATATAGCCAATGACGTCGTTCCATCTAACAATGGAAGTTGATGTATTTAAAGACATATACAATGTCGATGATGAGCAGGAATAATTACCTCAATTAAACAACTTGAACCAACTGCAGCCACCTGCCGAAGAGCAACTGAGTTGCCATTCATGGAGACTGAATTCTTCCCAAGATTTTGAAGAGTGAATGACCCAAACATCCATCTTTATGGTAGCCTAGTTAGACAAACAACTTGATATTCATAACAGAATATGTATAACATGTAGTATAAAACAGATAAATATGGTGATCACATGTTATATTAACCAAGGAAATTACATACGTGATCACTGATCAGGTAAAGAAACATACATACGTAAAGTTGGATAAATGTAGCAATACGCGCCGTTGCCATCACTGCCACCATGCCCATCATTGCTACAATTTCCACCATAGCAGGTCCTCTTACGTTCATATATCTGACACAAAAACAAAATCACCTTCATTAGATTCTATGAATCATTATTTTGGTTTCATTGTTACACAAACAATACTTGATATATTTTTCAGGCGACTACTACACGCTGATGAAGTGCCAATAATAATTTAATAAAAAATAAAGATAATTTAGAGGTATACAGAATTCATGCCATGGATATGAAATTGAACACAACATGTAGCCATTGAGATATCGACTTTAAATCCATTGTGACGACAAATAGCACGAAACTGAAAAGAAACAAACACAATACACACATCAAGCTATGCATATTACACGTGCATCTAAAGTTGGAAAAATGGGCAAATGAGTTACTGTTTAAAAGGATTCCAAGTTTGAATCTTGTCCAATATTATAACTACATATTATTATACAAATATTATTGTACAATAATACAATAACAATGCTACATCAAAACAACTCGCCCATTTTTCCAATAATATCTCAGACCTTCAGCCTTCAAAATAATAATACATCAAGTTCTTGTACTTCCCTTATTGGATTTTTTTATTGTTCAAACGCATGGCTTAATTGTCACCTTTAGTTATGAAATTAACTATATTTCTACTACAGAAACCCCATTTTTTTGGTTGCAAATGTTAAATATTTATACTAAGCTTCAAAGATGTACAACCTAAGAATATAAACTTTAGATTGGACATCTCCAAATCTAAAGCAAACAACAACATTCACTTAACAGATCCCTACTACTATCTTACTATTCTATCCACATCAGTGTATCCAAAAAGAAACTAACTTGTACCGGTTGAAGCTTCGAATTCGACAACTCGTCTTATTTCTCGTTTCATTGTTTCGAGCTTTCTGTATGACAACAAACCGTAAACATAAGAAGTTAATATACAAAACCGATAGTATTTCCATTCTCGAATACAGAAAGACATAGCAACTTACATTGTGTATCTGATTTATTCAAGAAACTTAAGAAACCGTCACTTTGAAATTCGGCAAAACCAATAAATCCCAAAGCTAAACAAACTATAAAATAGTTATAACAAAGATAAAAACCCCAAATCTAATCAAACTAAACATAACGGACCTTAATTCCTAATCTCCGAACCATCTTTATAGCTCCTGAAAAAGCTGTTTCAATCTTCTCCAATGTCATCAAAGCCACCAAAGTAACACAATAAAAGGATCGACAGCTGGTCCTCTAAAACCCACCAATCGCCTCAGAAACCTGTCGGATGTAGATGATTATCTTTTGCTACCGATAAAAACCCTCTCGTGGCACCCAAAATCATTAACAACAATTAGAAAAATAAAAATTAAGGAACATAAGAATATTCGGAATAAAAATAAAGAGTGGCTCACGATCCTGTGCACCTACATCTCTGTGACTACCAATCAAGGAAGAAGCCGTTTGCAGAAGTCGGTGAGCAATAGGCGGTGAAGTTTATCCGGAGATTTTGAGAAACCAAAAGACTGGCTATGGTTATCACTATTTCATTGAAGAAAAGAAGCAAAACAACACCGACCTTGTTCACCAGAAAAACGATCAAATAACTTGGGGAGATGTGAAAGAGAAGCGGTGACAATTATCTCCACCGATCATATAAAACAGCAATATAATAGAAAAGAAGCACCGCCAAGTTTAAAGGCTATGCACATGCCAAAAGAAGCCGAAGCATTCAGCCCAAGAAAAAACTATTATTTTAGCCCAATGGTAGAGCCCAAAAAAAATATTATTAAAATGGCCATAATGGCAATTAGTATATATAGAGAATTAGAGTTGATAGTCCAAGAATTTAATTTAGCTCACAATGTGGCCCAAAATATAGCCCAAAATCTAGCCTGTAGTCCTCAACTTTAATGCACACAATGTGGCCCGAAATATAAGCCTCTCCTTTATCTATTGTTAAAATCCATATGAATATTCTTATTCGAATTATTATATGAGTAGTCATTTACAAATATATGATCTTCTTTATCATTTGAAAACTCACACTAAGAAGCTATAAAGCACGTTTTGCCTAAAGACCGTACTACCAATTATTTCAATGAAGCTTCTATTCGAATGTCTTATTATTTTTAAATCGAATGCGTACTTTCATTTAGTCACGTTAGGGGTTACCTGGCTCGAAACGAGTATATGTAATTATTCTATTATTTACTTTTACTTTTTTGTGAGTGCACAAATTAGCTGAGTTCCATGAAAATGAAGGTCCCCAACTTGGATGCTCTTTTGAACTCTAGAAGCTTGGAATAATGCATGCATGGAATTTTTAAAGCTATTTACATTCGATTCTGTTGGTCAAAATTTCATCTTATGGGCTACATTTATCTAGCCTAGCTTTACGATAGTTTTAAATCTTTCTTTATTTCATCTCAAGTAAATTATAAGTAACATTTGTTTATACATACCATGTGAGGACAATGTGTCACTGGTGGTGTAAATACTACAATATGTAAAACCACTTGTAGGTCTTTTTGGCATTTTGTGACAGTATAAAATGGAGAATGAAAGATAGAATAATTAGATATGAACGAATAAAATCTCAAGTCCGGTCGATATCATGAAGTCAATATAGAACAATTTTATGAAGCTTGACTTCTAATTAAGGGTTGACACTTCATAACTTTAGCACCTGTCTGCATTTTGGTGGGGAATAGCAGTCAAAATCATTTTGAGACCAGGAAACCAAATTATGTGATTCGTGTTTAAACACATGGACACTCGACTAAAAGAAAAGCAAAGAAGAATATCTTTGANCCTAACATTGTAGATAAGTCATTGCACACATGCCACGTTTGTACTTTGAGAAGATTACATCTTGGTTTTGTACTTTTCATGTGAAGATTACACACCTTTCTTGTATATTATACGGTAGAATAAGAGAGTTTAGCTTCAGTATAAACGTATTATACGGTATAATATTTCTGTTTAGGTTAAAAGGCCGGCACTCTAAGTGGACAACCCTGGGCTGGACCAACACGATGGACTAACAAATTTTATGGGCTTTTGGCGGGAAAACATGCCCCTAAACGGCGGCGTTTTTTTCGTGGTTTAATAAAACTGATAATTATTTGTTAGCTTTGAAAACTAGTCAAAATTAGAGTTGATAGTCCAAGAATTTAATTTAGCTCACAATGTGGCCCAAAATATAGCCCAAAATCTAGCCTGTAGTCCTCAACTTTAATGGACACAATGTGGCCCGAAATATAAGCCTCTCCTTTATCTATTGTAAAAATCCATATGAATATTCTTATTCGAATTATTATATGAGTAGTCATTTACAAATATATGATCTTCTTTATCATTTGAAAACTCACACAAATAAGAAGCTATAAAGCACGTTTTGCCTAAAGACCGTACTACCAATTATTTCAATGAAGCTTCTATTCGAATGTCTTATTATTTTTAAATCGAATGCGTACTTTCATTTAGTCACGTTAGGGGTTACCTGGCTCGAAACGAGTATATGTAATTATTCTATTATTTACTTTTACTTTTTTGTGAGTGCACAAATTAGCTGAGTTCCATGAAAATGAAGGTCCCCAACTTGGATGCACTTTTGAACTCTAGAAGCTTGGAATAATGCATGCATGGAATTTTTAAAGCTATTTACATTCGATTCTGTTGGTCAAAATTTCATCTTATGGGCTACACTTATCTAGCCTAGCTTTACGATAGTTTTAAATCTCTCTTTATTTCATCTCAAGTAAATTATAAGTAACATTTGTTTATACATACCATGTGAGGACAATGTGTCACTGGTGGTGTAAATACTACAATATGTAAAAACACTTGTAGGTCTTTTTGGCATTTTGTGACAGTATAAAATGGAGAATGAAAGATAGAATAATTAGATATGAACGAATAAAATCTCAAGTCCGGTCGATATCATGAAGTCAATATAGAACAATTTTATGAAGCTTGACTTCTAATTAAGGGTTGACACTTCATAACTTTAGCACCTGTCTGCATTTTGGTAGGGAATAGCAGTCAAAATCAATTTGAGACCAGAAAACCAAACTATGTGATTCGTGTTTAAACACATGGACAATCGACTAAAAGAAAAGCAAAGAAGAATATCTTTGAGTAGGAGGTCAATACTTGTCAAATTGGAATACCAAAAAGTCAATACTTTTTAGGCACATAACAAGCATAAAAGTAAAGTTCTATCATATACGTAGTTACATACTGCATGCCTATTGGATAAATGTTTGAACATATAAACTGAATAGATGTATCTAGATGAATATCAATGAAATGGATGTTTAGCATATATTCTCGAAAATGTTAGCGAAAGGAAAAAAGAAGCATTTTTATTAACAAGTGGACCTCTGGATTCGGGTACGGGTAGGAACGATACTTGTTGCAATTTCACATCTCCTCATTCCCGACTTCTATATATATAGATCTCATTCGAGAGCTAGAAGCATGACAATGTAGAGTGCAATGTGCCATACAAAGATAGAGTTGTATAATAGGTATGGTGTACGTTGTTTCTAGTGGTTTAGAGTACAATTAGCTAGTTTCTTATACACTTAAAGTCATCTAGGGTTCTTAAGGAATTTGTTCTGCTGTGATATATTGTATCGATAGTTAGGAAAACGAGTGCAATGAGGAAGGCAAAATGGTAAGGAAGAAAGGTCTTATATGAAGATTGAAGAGCTATTTGGATAGCCAAGGATGACTTGCCTAGATCCATGGACAAAGAGGTTGCTAATTCTAGTCGTACAATTAGTGACAACTTTTGAAGTGGTTATCTAGCGAGTCGTCACTTGGCTCATCTGAGAAGCTCTTATCTTTCATGTTAGACCTTTTCTTCCATTAATCTTATCATGTATTAAACCATGTTATATAGCACATGAGTCAAAGAGGTATATTAATTTATTTCTTCAAGTTTTTTTACTTATTATTTGTTACTTTTAAGGTTTTCTTTAACTTATATTACATCATTTGAGTTCATTTGATTCACTATATAACAAGTTTGTCACGAAAAGGTTATGATGCTTATGGTCACCAATTAAATGAGAATGAATGTGTTGTCCCATAACCAAGACTCCACTTGATCCTTTGGGCTTAAATGACAATGGAGTACGTTCATGATTGATTAACTACCCACCTATAGAGCTGGTTTAGACCCTTTGCTTGTTCATCATGGTTTTCACGTAATTGAGCGTATTGCATTGGTGTTACGAAAATCATGCTTTATTACGACAAGGAGTTACATTTTTATTATGCATGCACAGTCTCACACATTGGATTAGCCCTTGTTAGATAGAACTTAAATTTTCTCTCATGAACAGATGAAACTTCAATCATGTTCTTTGTCCTAATTCCTTCTTTCCCGGAATATGACTAAGGGTTGTTTAGTTTTCTTTTAGTTGAGAAAATGTGAGCCCTAAACGCTTAGTCCTTCTTAATTGGGAGACTCACCAAAGCCTTACTCTCATTTTTAAGAGGCTAATTAAGACTCTCTCTCTCTCTCTCTCCCTCTCTCTCTCTCTCTCTCTCTCTCTCTCTCTCTAAACCACTTAATTTACTAAACAATTCCTAAATGTTTATAAAACTCATAATGGTAATTGATGGTGTACTCGATCCTGTGGCCGGAGCCAGCTAGCCTCTATATGCTGCACACACAAACACTTGAAGTGTTCATTGGCATAAAGCCTACTAGGTTACCGCAAGGAACTGCCAATACACAAGAGTCCATCTCTCGAAGCCTGAAGCTTCGAGGAGTTTTGGCCTCCGAAGAGATCAAGGCTCCGCAACTAAAAGACAAACAGAATATTTTGTGGATCCTACCACAAATAACGGGTTTTTATATTCCCGCATGTGACCTCTCAGCCTTTACTAGGAGCTTTCCTATTGGCTAAAGAGAACGTGCTCCTTCTAACCAATCAAGTTGAGACACGTGGTAAGATCTAGGTCTTTCTTAGATCATGCCTATAAACAGAGACGGAGTCAGAAATTTGTATTAGGGGGGGGGGGCTCATTTTTTTCCGGTAATAACATACAAATTTTTTTCCGATAGAACATACAATTCCTTGAAAAAATAATCATTTGTTTTAACTTATTTAGTGAGCCTTTTAACAAAAACAAACCTATAAACACCCTAAAATTAAATAACACACTATAAGCTTTTTATATTTAAAAATAATATAATCAGTGGCGGACACAAAAGAAAATCTAAGGTGGTTCCTTTTATAGCCGAGACAACAAAAACGATGGATCAACAAGTCAGCCGGTTAACGAGTCGGGTTAAAGTTATATCTTAACACAATAATTGAAACAAAAAAAACTCTACGCTTAAGACCATGCCACATACAATTTTTTTTTATATGCTTTTAATAGAAATTCTTTGTTGTAAATGATCGACGATGTTAACAAGTTTCTTAAAAGAAAAGGGATTATCATTGCCGGTAAAACTTATAAAATCTAAATCTTTGATGTCGGCATTATTTTATAACTCTTAGGGCTCGTTTGGTTCGCAAAATGTTTTTGACGGAAGTGGAATCTGTTTAAGGAATTAGAATGTGAATGAATGAAATGTTAGAAATTGAAATCCTTAGGATTTACAATCTGACGGAATTGAATTTGCAAATACTAGCGCATGTTTGGTTGGAAGAAGGAAATGAGAAAAACAATTATATTAAAATATTTAAAATTTAATTTTAGTTTAAGATTAATAAACTAAATATTATTTAATAAATAAATTACTTATTAAATAATAATAATAATATTTTTAAATAATATTATATAAACTAATATATTAAATAAATATGTTTTTATATAAAATACAATTGTATTTTTTAAGGTATAAATTAAAAAAAAAAAGCTATAAACTATCCAATTATATTTAATTTTAAATAAATAATAATTTTCAATAATAATAATAATAATAATAATAATAATAATAATAATAATAATATGAATTCCATGGAATTGTAAACAATCCTCTCATATATGCTATGGAATGTTGAATTCCATATATATGGGATTTTGAAGGAATTTCATTCCATTCCGTTTGCCAACCAAACACAGTACGGAATGGAATTCAGATTCCAAATTTTTTGAATTTGTCAACCAAACACGTTATGGAATGGAATTGGATTCTAATTCCACCAGAATCCTTAGGATTCCGCCGAACCAAACGAGCCCTTAGATATACTCCCTCCGTCCCAAATTTATTGTCTAGTGTTGACTTTTTTAGTCTTTCTTCTTCAACTTTGACCTTATATATTTTTGTGGGTGTTATATAATATTTGATGCAATATATATAAATGGATTGGGCTTTAAGTCTACTTTTCAATGGTATAATTTCTCATCAAGTATTAAATAATAATAAAAAATATATTTGTGGTCAAAGTTAAACCACTATGACTTTAAAAATTCAAAGTGGACAATAATTTTGGGACGGAGGGAGTATATATATTTGTTAAATTTGAGAGTTTATGGAATTTTTAAAAGTTCACATATACAAAATTAAGATTAGCATTACGTAAAAAAAAAATAATAATAAAAAAATAAAATTAGAAGCTTAATTGCAAGAAGTGTACTGATAAAAAATTATTGACCAACAAGAACCGTAGTAAATACTTACAAAGACAAATAACTATTACCCGACCTAAAATTGTTATATCCAATATAAAAGTAATCCTTTCTTAAGATGCCTATATAACTTTCTAAGTAAAATTGTTATCTATATGTAAAGCTACTTTTGAAAATGTTTTTGTACTATTCAAGAGAAGACTTTGACCAAAGTACTTCATCTTCATCACATAGTTCTGTAGCTGCAAAACGTTCCGACCAATTTCTTTTTTCCCTTTCGAGTTTTCATCTTTCCCTTTCTAGTTATTAGTTTCAAGGTGGTTAAGGTGGTTCCTTAAAAAAAACATTATACTACTTGTAAACGTAAAAAATTTCTAAGGTGGTTCCCGCTCGTTAAGGGGGGCTGATTCTGTAAAAACCTCAAAAGCGCTAGGTAGCTCCACCACTGTCCACGCTACAAGATGACTAGTTGGGCCAGTTGGGGGTGGCCGAGCACCCTCCAGCCCCCCCACTGGCTCCGTCCCTGCCTATAAATATCCATCTCATTTGCGCATTTCATGTATGTCATCACACCCTCTCACCACTTTCTCTCTCTAAACATTACCCATTCATTCCAATGACTTATTCTGACGCAGGAGCCAGTTCGCAGGTTCAACCCTTGCGCTCTGACTAACCCAAAGCGTGCTTCTTTGTCTTATTTCAGGTCAACGCAAGCTTTTAGATGTATTCGGCTTACATCAAAAGTAGGCTCTGATCAAGAATTGCAACCCGTTGTACTTTCAGTAATCACCAACATACAAAAAGCAAACGATTTGAAAAGATCTACCAAGAATACATATTTTCATACCATCGTGGAAACAAGATGCACCAATCGACAGTGAACAATATTTATGTTTTAATCATTAATTCTTATCCTTTCTTGTTGTTCGTATATAGGTATATTACATGTATGATGTCATCAGCATTATGTTTATAACTGGACAAGATGCTTTTTCTGATGCTTGAAACTCCTGAGTCCTCACAATGATGACTGCAATTGGCTGGCTTGAGTATATTTCCCATCATTTTCATAACTGAAGACATGTTCCATATATCTAGTATCGAATGCATGCTTTATAGTTTATATGTGTCATACATTTATTTGTACAAATGATAGTTTAGCTATCAGGTATGTACTTATGGTGTATAGTTTTTTATTTGCGTTGGTCATATTGTTTCCTTGGTTTAGTTGGAATTTTGGATGAAAAGTATTTGAGGTATACTCCATTGATTTGGACTGTGTTTCATTATTTTCAACTATTTCAAAATCATATGGTATTTGATTCAAACTTTAATACAGTAAAACCTCTAATAAATTAATAGTGTTGGGACCAGAATATTTTATTAATTTAGCGAGTTATTATTATATCGATAAATTAATAATTTATTAATTTACAGAGGTTTAACATATGACCTTTAAATTTTCAAGTGTAATATACTAGATACAATATATAATCGTTAGAGATGAAAAATAAATTTGAAAAACAAGTTCCAATTATAATTTTATGAATTCATATTCACACTTTACGAAAATAATACGAGAAGACAACACACCAACACTTTAGTGCAATAAGGAGATTTTGAGATAAACTCAATATAGATTTGAAACTATTAGACTTTCACTAAATAATAACTTGGATTTACATAGAGGTAGAAGGCAAACGGGCAACAAGCCCCGCCGCTAGACCTTTTTGAATTGCAAAACCATTTCTCTTAAAAACAAGTGATTTGAAGTTCAACAAAAAATAATAAGTGACAATGAATTCGTTTTTTACTAAACAATCTTAGGATTTTGAATGTATCTCTCACACACATACATATATACATAGATTTTGGAATTTTAGTAATTATAAATTTATAGTTTCGTTGGGACTAATATATATATATATATATATATTGGGATTTCAACAAAATTATTATCTTATTATTTTATCGATTGGAGTCCAAATTTATACTGGTCCCAAGTTGGGACTGGACGAATTATTAATTTTATCGAGGTAATTAATTTATCGAGTATTAATTTTAGAGGTTTTACTGTAGATCACAACTTACATATTAAAGAAAGTATAACTGATAAAATATTTAAAAAAACAAACAAAACACAACGATAATTTCAACAAAATATTTGGAATTTGGAGCAACTCTTTAGCCGCAAAAGGAGCGGGAGAGCCTCCTTCCGGAGCGGGAACCAAGCAAAGACGACACTTTTTTTGGTTGTTCCACTTGCGGGACTTGAGTCCTAAGACTATCTTTATTAACAATCTATCACAACACAATCTTTTAATAAAGTATTATTTTCTCTTTCCTCCACCTATCACTTTTTCTCTTAATAAGTCTATATCCTCAAGTCAAAAATTCTTAGATCCTTCCCATTAAGTGCCTCATATAGGTGTGGGTGCCACGTTCCCTTCACATATAGTAAAAAAGAAACACCCCTAATACACACAACAAATATCTTTTTATCATTTATCAACAACCCAACCTAACAAATTAATACAACCAATGATAAGTATTATAAAAAAAAAAAAAAAAAAAAGGATCGCCATTAAAACATTGACATGTGGCAGATTGTGGGTTGACAACCTAGGTTGACATATGATTTATATTGGAAGGAAAGATTAGATGAAAAGATTAAAAAATTATTATTTTGTTTATATTTTCAATGGGTTGGGTTGACAACCTTGCTAATAAACATAGTCTAAAGGTTTGAGTGAGTGAAAATCTATTTTTAAGATAAAGAAATAATGCATTGTATTTTATTGGTTGTTTTGTATGTACACGTGTATTCTGGGAGTATTTTCAAATAATAAAAATTAGAAAAAGCTCATATATTATATGTGTTGAAAGGTGCTGTTCGGAAAACAAAGAGGGAAAGTAACTTTTTCATGCGAGATCCCTTAAATCACAGTCATAGTGGTACTATACTCCAGCAAACAATTTTAAAAGAAACTATTATTTTATTTGTGTGTTTTGTGAGCGAGAGTGTGTATTGGGGTATTTTAATAATAAAAATTGTAGAAAAGTGAAGGGAAGAAAAAAAATGTGTTGCAGAGATTGATGAAAAGTCGAAAAAAATAGTTAAAGAGAGAGAAATTGTTAATGTAGAGTTGATATGTTGGAGGAAAACCCTTAATCACACCCTATACTATTACTATAGCTTATCCCCTTCCCGAAATGCTACATTTATTCGAGTGATCCACAAACAAAGAAAATTTATTTTTTGCCTATCTCTATCATGATGAGCCAAAACCAAAGTTTTTTTTTTTTTTTTTTTTTTTTTTTTTTTTTTTTTTTTTAATTATTTTTTTTAGAGATACTTCGAGTAAATCTTGAATGCCCCTGATGCAAATAAACAAATTTTATTCGAAGTCTTTGCGGGAAAGAGAGAGAATGTACTGCAAGGGGTAAACGGATCCCATACTGGAAACTAACAGGTCAAACGGGCACGGGCCAAACGGGCTCATGTTATACAAATTGCCACCTCTAATATTTATTATCACAATTGTGTAATGAAAAACATTGACATTTAAGGTGTTATAAATACGTCATATGAAATTTTTGATATCCGTAAACTTATTGTCAAAAAGAACGTAATAAACTAAAATACATGATTCACCAAAAAAAATTATTTCAGGGTACCCGCCGATGCAATACGCGTGTACCATGTTAGTTTTTATTAAATCATGAATCTGGAATAAGTAACAATAAACACACACCGACCTAACAAATTAAAAAAATTCTCATTTAAGACAAAGAAAAACGACACAAAACCTTGATTAATACTTTATGAGGTTTTAGTCGTAAGTTGCAAGATATGCCTTTGTTTTGATGGACCATTTTCATGTATCATACACCTTTAAATTGGCTTAAGCTCGACCCAAGCTATTATTATATCACATCACATTCAACTCCAATATAAACTGTGATAGTGTGATCTTTTTAAAAAAAATCGTAATTTCTTTTAGAGTTTAACAACAAAGTGTCAGACTGTCAGATACACCCAAACCCATCGCGCACACAGACGCGGCCAATCGTTGTACATTCAGAAACCAACACACAAACTTATCAGAAGAAAACAAATATACAAAACATATCAAATTCTTTTAAATAGATCATTCATCAACATGCCAATCTCTAAAACAAAAATAACAATATACTATCGCTCCTAATCCAAACAACCACCAATTCACTTTCATTAGTATGGACTCGCTTACAAGACCTAGTGTGCGTTTAATTGTAGAAAATTTAATAGTTTATTTTCTATTTTGATTTCTTTAGAAAAAAGAAAATGTTTCTATCTCTAGGAAAAAATGGTTATAAATTAAAAAAAGCCGTTTAGATGATTTTTTTATAATCGAAAAAAACTGTATGGGGATGTAGAAAAATAAAAAGGATAATATAGAAAAGAGTAAAGAGCTCTTTTCAAAATTGTAGTTAGTTAAATTTTGAAAACTGAAATTTTCATCCTTTTAGAAAAAAAAAATGTTTATTTGTTACTAAACGGATTTTGATTGTTTTATAGAAATTTTCTAGAAAAATACACGAACTAATACACCCTTCATCTCCAAAGAGTTTCACATTTAGGTATATTTGACAAATATAATGTTGTTGGAACTGAAGATGAAACTGTAAATGGAGATGGAAAGAGATTAAGATTTTTATTTTTATTATTTTTTTTTTATTTTTATGTTTTTAACCTACATGAATTAATATTTGATTTTTAGAGATTATGAAAGATTTTTATTTATAATCTTGTATAAGTTTTATTTGTCTAACAATGCTCATATTTGAAGTAAATCTTTTTCAAAATAATCTCAAGAGTGACATGCCATTCGTAAGTCACATTAAGGAGGTGTTTGTTTTGGCTTATATAGCCGGCTTATGCATTATTTGGTTTTGGGTTTATGTTTCACAAGCTTAATTGTTGTGGCTTGTTTTGAAACTTTTCAAATTATAATTACGAACATAGACCAAAACCTAATAAGCCTAATCACTTGTATAAAGTCGAATAGTGCTATTTAGGGGGTGGCAATGGTCATCGGCATGGAGCGGTTTGAGGTGATGCCGAGCGACAACACCATTGCCACCAAATCGGCATGGATTCGGCATGGAGAATTCGGCAAACATTGCCGTTGAGGCATGGGATATGGGGGAAAGGATTATAGCCATTGAACGGTTTAATTTTTGAACGTTGGGCAATAAAAAAAAATCCCTTTATAAATACTATTTCCAATTCACATTTTTAACCACTTCCAATTCACATTACCACTTCCTTCCAACTCTCATACTTTAAAAAAAAAATTAAAGCATGGATCCAAAGAAATCTAAAGGTGTTTCAACCTCATCCAAAGGTCGTGGACGGGTCTCTCGATCACAACCTGTTCGTCCGCAAGTTCAATCACAACCCGCTCCCTATTATCCCCAAATGAGTCCTCAACCCTACTATCCCTAACCTCCACCGACGAATCCACCATTCCATCAATGCCAATATTATACCCAACCTCCACCGATGAATCCAAGACAATACAATATATCAATGACAAGTGAGTTCGACCCGTTCAATGACTTCCGTGAAGGTCCTTCGCAGCGTGAACCAAGTGTCGAACGAGAACTACCGCTATATGATGACGAGGATGATGATGTTGATTTTGTTCCCGAAACGCAACCACAAACTCAAATCGGTATAATTTATTTTGGTTATAATTTTATTTGTTATAATTTATTTGTTATATTATTATTTGCTATACTTGTTATAATTTATTTGTTATAATTTATTTGTTATATTATTATTTGTTATACTTGTTATAATTTTATTTATTATAATTTATTTGTTATACTATTATTTGATATACGATGTAGGAGGTCAAACACAAGATGATGAAGATGTTCAAGAAGTTCAAGAAAACTACGATGTCCGAAAAAGAAAACAATCGAATAAAGCGGAAAAAAAATTGGACGTCGGACGAAGAGGTGGCTTTGGCAAAAGCGTGGGTTCATATCTCGACATGTCCAAAAGTCGGGAATGAACAAAGTAGAGATAGTTTTGGAAAAGAATTCTAGATCATTTCAAGGAAAACGTGAAAGATACTAATCGAAGTCATCATAGCTTGAACACAAAGTGGCAAAATATGAATGCCGCCATGGGTCTCTTTAACGGGCTATTCATCCAACAAGTAATTTTTAAACTCTATACTTGTATTAATTCATGTACTTGTATTAATTTATATACTCTTACTTTTATAATTGTAGAAGCGTCTTTGTGAGAGTGGGTGTAGCGATGTTAACATCATGAAAAATGCCTTGGCCGATTATGATAAGAAAATAAAGGGCAAGTCTTTTTGTCATATTGAAGCATGGGAGGTTGTTAGGCAAGAATACAAATGGTTGGAACAACCATGTGTGGGTCAAGCATCTTCGGCATCTAATTCTGACAAACGAAGAAAGTCGTCGGAATCTAGCTACTATGAGTCGGGAAGCAATGACAATGTTGAGACTGTTATTCCGGATCTGAATGACGACACAACTCCTGCATGAAAAAGAAAAGGCAAAAAGACCGATAGCGAGTCGTCGGAAAGTGTTGTTGCGAGCTTCGACACCTACACGGCAAGGAAAACACAACTATTGGAGACGGTGGTGGAGAAAAAAATTGCAAAGGATGAATTGGCCGAAAAGTTGTTGGCGGCACAAATCCGTAGTGTTGAAGAAAAGGCTTTGTTTCGGGCGATGAAGTTCTACAACCAACCGCACGATCACATAGCCGATCCGAATATGTTAGAGTTCACTCTTGCCAAAAAACGTGAGCTCGCGGAAAAATATGGATGGAATTACGATTTTTAGATATAATTATGTTTTTTTTCTTCTAATTATTAATGAAATATTATGTTTTTATTAAATTGTTTAATATAATTATGAATATAAAAAATAAAAAAATAAAATTAGGTGAGGCATGGGACCATGGTTGCCACTAAAAAAGTATGGTGTGCCATGAGAGAGAGGCATGAATGAGGTAGAATGTTATTATTGGTGGGTANGTAAGCATAATTATAGGCACAACAATCATTTTTCGAAAATTCATATCATTTTATGCAGTTTAATATCCCTAATCTACGTGTCCACTCACTTGTATCACTCAGTGATGATTTCCTCAAGGTCTCGTTTATTCATTTCTGTTTTTATCTATTTATGTTAGGGTTTCATTTCATTGTATTCTAATGATGTAACGTGTGTAGTTAAATACGTTTATTGAAGGATGTAGTAGTCATCATAAGATAAGGCGTCTGGTGTAGTTGCGACTTCGTTGAGGGTGTTCCGGTTGATTTTTGTCTTATGAATAATTGTGCGTTTTTCAAAAATGTGGCGAATAATTGATAGTGAATGATGTGTTTGTGATTTTGTAAATTTGTGTGGAAGTATTCGACAAACAGACACGGGGATACCCTAATATAGGCTGCGTACTTCGAAGTAAAAAACTTGACCTTTCCCAGGTAACCTGAATAAGGAAAACCTCATCCATTTAGCCATCCCTGGAACTTATTGATGTCTGAATATTTTAGCATCATTCTATATACTACTTGCAGAGTTGCGGAATTCACAATTGCATAATGGAGAAAAGGATATACTGAGTACTTTTAGGCTGTGAATTGCAACTGATATTTTATTGAAACAAAATCTCGATATTGTTATGTCCCTTTAGGTACAAGCTTTTGTAGTGTATCGTTGCCACTTTTTAATACGATTTAATTCGTAGATTCTCTTATATTTGCCTAATTGTGGGCATCGCAAGAGATCTTAGGAAGAAATTCATTTACTTAATTTTATACTGTAGATTAAAAGTGAATTGGGTTAAGCTAACTCATTTGCAATTTCTGGACTGTATAGTGTGATTTAAATCAAATAATCTTTGCATACTGCCTATTGAATAAATGTTTGAACATATAAACTGAATAGATGTATCTAGATGGATATCAACGAAATGGATGTTTAGCATATATTCTCTTATGGGCAAGTTGATTAAATTTGAAAATGTTCGCGAAAGAAAAAAAGAAGCATTTTTATTATCAAGTGGACCTCTTGACTCGGGAAGGGGTAGGAACGATACTTGTTGCAACTTCACATCTCCTCATTCCCGACTTCTATATATATATATATATAGATCTCATTCCAGAGCTAGAAGCATGGCAATGTAGAGTGCAATGTGCCACACAAAGATAGAGTTGTATAATAGGTATAGGGATGTTGTTTCTAGTGGTTTAGAGTACAACGGCTAAGTTTCTTATACACTTAAGTCGCCTAGGGTTCTTAAGGAATTTGTTCTGTTCAGATAGATTGTATAGATTAGAAAAACAAGTGCAATGAGGAAGGCGAAATGGTAAGGAAGAAAGGTCTTATATGAAGATTGAACAGCTATTTGGATAGCCAAGGATGACTTGCCTAAATCCATAGACAAAGAGGTTGCGAATTGTACTTGTATAATTAGTGACAACTTTCTAATTGGTTATTTAGCGGGTCGTCACTTGGCTCATCTGAGAAGCTGTTATCTTTCATGTTAGTCCTTTTCTTCCATTAATCTTATCGCGTATTAAACCATTTTATAGAGCACATAAATCAACGGTATATTAAGTTATTTCTCGGAGTTTCTTATTTATCAACTCTATGAAGTTTTCTTTTTCTTAAATTAACCCCATTTTTAGCTCATTCGACTCACTATATAGCAAGTCTTTCACAAGGAGGTTTTGCTGATTTTGGTCACCAATCAAATGAGAATGAATGTGCTGTCGCATAACCAAGATTTCACTTGATCCTTTGGCTTAAATGACAACGGAGTTCATGTACTTTTTGATAGGGCTAGTTTAGATCCTTTGTCTTTCATATATTGGCCCTTCACCTTCTCAACCTTAAAGTGTCATCATGGTTTTCAAATTTCAAGTATCAAACCGATTGCATTGGTGTTACGAAAATCATTCTTTGATTATGTCATCGAGTTTTTCTTGTGCATGTGCAGTCTCACACATTGGATCAAGATGGCCCTTGTTATATAGGAACTTATTTTTCTCTAATGAACGGATGAACTTCAATCATACATACTTTGATCATAATCCTTCTTTCCCATAATATGACTACGTGTTTATAAAAGTCATAATGATAATCATCAACTTACAGAAAGCAAACGAATTGAAATATCTACCAAGAACACATATTTTCTTACCAAAATGGAAACAAGATGCACAAATCAATAGTGCACAATATTTTACACTTTAATCGTTATTTCTTACCCTTTCTAGTTATTCGCATATAGGTATATAAATATTACATGTGAGATGTCAGCATTATGTTTGACGTTAGTCCAACTAGTTATAACTTGACAAGATGCCTATTCTGATGCGTGATACTCCTCACAATTATGACTGCAAGTCTGAAATTGGCGGGCTTGAGTATATTTTTCCATCATTTTCATAATTGAAGACATGTTCCATATATCTAGTATCGAATGCATGCTTTATAGTTTATACGTGCCATACTTTTATTTGTACAAAAGATAGTTTAGCTATTAGGTATGTACTTATGGTGTATTGTTTTCTATTTGCGTTGGCGATATTGTTTCCCTTAGTTTAGTTGGAATTTTGGATGAAAAGTATTTGAGGTATACTCCATTCAATTGGATTGTATTCCATTATTTTCAACTATTTCTATAAGAAAACAAAGTGCACTCATCAATAAATTCCACAAAACATTCGGATTTTGAAGCAACTCTATGCTTTGTAATGACCTCACACCACTTTGTAGCTCTGTCAAAAGACGTTGGTCTAACGATATCAGAGCAATTAGTTAGTCCGTAAGTTTAAGTCTTGATTAAAACACTATAGCGTACTAGCAGGGTGCGTTGCGGCGGCTGGTGATGTGTAATTAATATTTTAGGCGAGCAATGTTTTCGGTTATACGATTTCTGTGATAAATTTTTTACGGGTGATGATAATTTAAGGCTGAAATAAATTTGACCAAACAAACTGTTTATATAGAAATAGTATGATACCGGCTCGATGTTAAGGTAATATGTAATAGATGATCGGTAATAATATGAATGTAAAAGGTCAAAGTGGTTGAAAGTTACTTATTGTCTAAAGTGACAGATGTGATAAATTTCATTATACTTTATACGGAATAAAAGTCTAATACTTTGTAAGGAATAAAAGTCTGCATCACATAAATACTAAACATGATATTTTATCATAAAAATATTTCTACATTTATAGGAAGCAAATCACTCTCTTGTACGAGCGAAAGGCCACCTGTCCTTCTTTTCTGCTCCCTAGATGATTGATGATGATGTACCCTCCGATTAGCTCGAAGGATCCCCCTTCGAGTCTGATCGCAACCTACATAATCGAAGGCTCTGGCCAGCCTCCTAAAACTTTCTTTGGCGTAAAACTAATCATCAATGATCTAGTTACCAAGTGGGAATTCGTCAATCGAAGGATTAAGCCCTTCGGGGTATCTCTCGATAAGTTTTAAGGACGGAACGATGCCAAGTCCAAATATTGGTGAGACCAAGTCTTACTCACGTCTCTTCTTTCTCTTTAGCTCCCCCGCTAAACCAGGAGGAGTGGGACACTAAACCCTAGCGGTTACCACAAATCATGGGACGCCCCCATGATCTCTCTCAAACGTGTGACCACTCTCCAGGACCGTTTTCTTCACCTATAAATAGTCCTGGACGATGACAAATCTGGTATGCAATCTCTCTCACCTCACTTTACTACATTTACACTTAAACTCTCATACCGATCACTTATTCACACACCGGAGGTGGTTCGCAGGGTCCAACCCCTGCGCAATCACTTAACGTAGTGTTTTAGTATTTCTTATTTCAGGTTATATCCGAGCTTGGCGTAATCACAACACCCCTCATTTCCTTTGATCACCATCGAAGGCCTGGTAGTGCGAATTATTGTACAATCAGTGGTGCCATCCGTGGGACCCGCTACAAATAGTCTCGTTATTTCCAAGTAGAACAACCAAGTCAAATACACTCGCTATTATTCCGGCATGAATCCAGAAAGAGAAGTTACACCCCCATCGGGTTTCTCGTCTTTAACCCCTTTACCCGTAACTGACACCAACAACCTTCTGCCAATCACGGCCTCCACCTTTACCACACGATCTCACCCTGAAATAATGCCCAACCACCACGCATCCACATCAGCTAATCCAGAGCTCATCATTAGCCCCGCCTTTGTCGATGCTAATTACGAAGAGCTAGAGTCCTTGTTAAGGGCTCGAAGGAGGCAAGTCAGAAACACGGAGATGCGAAGGGAGTTAGAATATTCCAGCGATGAGTATGATGAGGATATCGAGATGGAGCCGAGGCCTTCGGTCCCTAGGGCTCATCACACCATCCTGCGTATTGGGTCTCCTGCGGGTAGAAGGGCTGGAGGAAGGAATGTAGACTTTGAGGGAGTCCCCGAAAGAGCTCCCACGAGGAGGGAAGGAACTGTTGCTGAAGGCTCTAATGAGAGGAGCCAGCAGAGGGAAAACACGGAGGTAAACCTACCTCCACTACTAGCGGCACATTTGGGGAGGACCGAAGGAGGAGTTCCACTGCAGCCCTCCCACGCATCTGTTGTGGGAGGTAACCCAGGTTCAGTCAACACAGGAGGAAGTCTCCCTCCCGTTGGCCTGTATTCCTAGTTTCCGGTTCAAAGTTATCCTCCAAACCTTTATCCCCCCATGAATGGGCAACCTGGCAATCAGTATTCCTCACAAACTGCTGTACCCTATAACCATCCCATGATATACCCTCCGTATACCATGTATAATGGTTACCCTCCAAACACGAGTACACCTCATCCTTTCTACACTAATCAACCCTCTTCAGGGGTACCCCCTCCTTATAATCCATACCATAATGTTCCCATGAACATACCACCTTACAACCACTCATACGCAGAGCCCGCAGGTCCTACGACACCCTTTGTAAGATGGATCGAAGACTATCCCTTGCCGGATGGTCTAAAGATGCCTTCACATATAGGCACCTACGATGGGAAGGGGGATCCAGATAATTTCCTGCATTTGTTCGAAGGAGCCATAAGAATGCAGAAATGGGTCATGCCCGTAGCCTGTCACATGTTTACGTATACCCTCCGAGATTCCGCACGTATTTGGTGGAATGGGCAGAAACCGGGAAGCATCATCAACCTTGATGATTTGAAGGCTAAGTTTCGATCTCACTTTAGCCAACAGAAGAAGTTCACAAGAACACACCTCACGGTGCACAACATTAAGCAGAAGGAGAACGAAAGCACAAGAAATTTCTTTACTAGGTACACTGACGAAACTCTGCAGATTCTAGGCTTACACGAAGAGCAACGCATTTCTGGCTTCTTCCATGGCCTACGCAACTGGAATCTTGTGGAATTCTTATCCACAGATCTTCCGGCAACATACAAAGGCCTGATGGAAAAAACATACACGTGGATAGAAGCCAAAGAGGTATCTACCAATGGGGCTCCGATGGAGAACAATAAAGGAGCGAAGCCGCCTTCGTGGGAAGGACCGAAGAACAAACACAAAAGCCATAATAGGTTTACTCCCTACAACAAGGGTCCGAACCATGGTTTATTAGGAAATCTCACGAAGTCTCCGAGAGAGATTTTAGCGACAGAGAAAGCTGCCAAAGCCTTCGAACCACCCCCTCGCATGGTGGGAAAAAGCAAGAACAAAGATACTACTAAGTATTGCCACTTCCATGAAGACTTTGGTCATGAAACAAACAGCTGTCGAGAGCTGAAAAAGCAGATAGAAGAGGCAGTAAAATCCGGGCAATTAACACATCTCGTAAAAGGGATAAGAAAGGGCAAAGAGAAAGCCACTGATACGCAACTGGGACCGAAAGGGAAACATACGATGCAGGGGAAATAACGTTCCCGTCCGAAGCAGGAGGATTCCCTTCAAAGGATCCTTTGATCATTAAGGTCGTAGTCTCGAATGTGGAGGTTAACAAAGCTTATATGGACTGCGGAAGTTCTTGCGAGGTAATCTACGAACATTGCTTTAGGAAACTCAGCCCTACAATCAGATCCAAGCGAGTAGAGTCAAGAATGCCTCTGGTAGGTTTCTCGGGGGAACGATCGTGGCCCTTGGGAGAAATACCTCTGGAGGTAACACTCGGAAGTGGAAAGCTTGCGAGAACCGAAATCCTCAAATTTATCATCGTAAAATCCAAGTCACCCTACAACATGTTAATCGGAAGAACTGCCATGCAAAAGATGGGCATTGTGGTCTCTACAGTGCATGCAACAGTGAAATTCCAAACCGTGAACGGTGTCGGAACCATATTCTCTAGTTATCACGAAGGGAAGCACCAGGAAGCCCAAAATAATAAAGAAGAAGGTAATCGAAAGCGTACGATGGATATCAGAGAAGGCTCCGGTTCCAAGGAGCATGTGGCACTAGACGAATCTCACTCAGTACGAAAGGTGGAAATGGGGAAGCGACTCCCCGCCACTTTCAGAGAAAGATTGGAAAAACTGCTCGAAGCCTATGAAGATGTGTTTGTAGGAAAATATTCAGACATAACAGGAGTTCCGAGGTTGCTCACAATCGGCGGCAGGCCTTTTAGCACAGAATACAAGCTCAATGAATCCAAACACATCAAACCGGTCAAGCAGAAGCCTCATCAGGTGACACCTGAACGAAGTGCAGCAATTAAGGAAGAAGTGGACAAACTCACAGCGGCAGGGATACTCCGAAGGGTAGAAAACCCACGGTAGGTTACTAATCCAATTGCAGCCCAACGGAGAAATGGAGAATGGATAATACAGGTTAACTTCAAAGACATCAACAAAGCTTGCCAAAAAGAAAGCTATTTGTCAGTAGAAGAACAGCAACCATTACCTGGAGTTCATTGGGAATGCTTCCTTAGTACGAATATGGGATGCCATCAGATACAGATGGCGAAAGAAGATGAAGAAAAAACAGCTTTTCATGTAAGCAGAAGCTCCTACTGCTTCAAATGAATGCCCTCCGGTTTACGGAACACCGAAGCCACTTACAATAGGCTGATTCGAAGGGTCTTCGAAAAACAGATAGGGAGGAACCTGAGAATTTGCGAAGGATACTTAGTCACGCAAAGCAAGACAAAAGAAGATCTCCTCCATGATGTCGAAGAAACCCTCATGCAGCTAAGGAGGATCAACCTAAAGCTAAACCCAATAATGTGCTCCCTCGGTATTAAAAAGGAAGGGTCAAACGAACGCCCGTTCATAAGGCAAAGGATTCGGACCAATCCAAACAATGAAGAAACCTCCCCAGAGATGCAAACTCGGAGAACGCAAGGGAGGATTCAAAATCTAAAAGACAACTTGGAAACACTAAAGGCGTTTTTGTCGAAGGGTGTCAACAGTTCTTCATCTCTTTACAAAGTCCGCAATGAAGTCATCAACAAAATATCCTATCAATGGAACAAGGAAGACGAAACATCCTTCCAAAGATGAAAGAATTGCATGGAGATCTTGCCAACGGTTGTGCCCCCAACCAGAGGAGAAGTGTTGTTCTTACACATAGCAGCGTCCCCTGATGAAATCGGTGCAATGCTCTTCGTGGAGAGAAGACGCATACAAATACCAATATATTTCGTTAGCAGGGCTCTACCAGACGTGGAACAAAGCTACGCAGCATCAGAAAAGCTAATCCTAGCTTTGGTTCACGCCACAAGACGTCTCCGAAGGTATTTCAAGGATCACCCCATCAGAGTACTTTCGGATAAGCCATTCGAAAGGGCATTCCTGAACCCTGATGGAACACGGAGAATGGTCAAATGGGCTAAAGAATTGGAGGAATATGACATAGAATATGGAGAAAACGATCCTTTCAAAGGACAAAGTAATGAACCAGCCGAAACATGCGAATCAAGTATGTCCTCCAACAAAAGAGTCTTCCAAGCTAAACGAAAGGTAAAACACCACATAGGTGATTCAAAGACACGTTCGGTCCCACACAATCAGAAAAAAAAGAACGTCTCGAATCCGGAGCGGAGCAGCAGGCTTCGACAAAGTAACGAACCTTTTACACTCCGAATCACAAGCTTCATAGCAATATGCTACCTGTTTAATTGCAATCATAATAAACAAGGGAGCTTTCTGGAACATACTTCGAGGAAGAATAGTGGAACAAGTCCAAACCAAAAGTAGCGAGGCTTACGCGTCAGCAACCCTCCTTCAGCATACAAATGACTTGCCATATCCTTCGTAAGTCCTACGTACAAGACTTGCAATTTTTTCTTATTATTTATTAAACTTTTCTCTTTCGGAAAAAAACATTAATGGTAGGCGTCTTAGTGTTCATTTGTATAAATGATGTAATCCTCCCCTACCCACTTAATTATATCACATGTTTCCCTCGAATCTTTTGTTACATCTAACAATAAAGATTTTCTCAGCCAAGTAATTACAAGTTCAATGTTCGAAGGATGGTACAAGATACTTATGTCTTGTATGCTATTAAACATCCAACACAATTCACATTAACTTTCCTAAATGGTCTTAGGGTATGCGAAGCCCTTCGAACTTAAAGGATGGAGACAGAGTAGGTCGCAACCCTCTGTCAGCAATTAAATTATACGATTGCTATAAAATCTTGGTTCAAAATACACACAATAAGGCTCCTTGTTCTAAGCCTTAGGATGTATATTAACGTTTAATTAATAAACGATGAAGAGAAAAACATATAAGCAAAGATGGGAGCACACCCATTGAATTTAACCATTACTAAAACGCAGCATATACTTTACGCTGCTCAAAAGATGATAAATATTGTCTAAGTGAAATATAAACGTAAATTGTTCAGGACATAAAACCATAGCCTACACAGCATAAATAAACATTGTCTTAAAGAGTACACGCCACCCTTGGATCCAAATTACTGCAAACATTGCAGCCTTCACTTACCAAGGGACTTGGGGCTTTCTTGTTGAACCTGGGATGCCTCGGGACTGGCTTTGCTAGGGGAAGATGCTTTTACCAAATCAGTCTTCGGAGAGGGGGGCTGCACAGCAGAACCTTTGCCCGGGGACTGGGGCTTCTCAGTGACCACTTTCGGGGATGAGGGCTTCTCAGGAGTTGCTTTCATAGATGCAGGTTTCACAGGGGTATCCTTCCTACTCACAGACGTTGGCTTCACCCTACGTGGCTTCTTTGAAAGAAGCGTCTCAACTGAGGCCATTGGATCCTTGGTAGCATCAACAAGGAAGGGGTACTCTGCAGCTGCGAGGAGGTTGCTTGCATGATCATACTCTACTTTATGAGTGGCACGGTAATAAGCTACCTCTAAAAATTTCACAGGCTTGCCAGTCGCAGCAACTTCCTCCAGTGTAGTGCATTTCCCATGATAGATGGCAGCATTGACAACATCACCTATCATTTTCCCCACCTCGTCGCTATGATATAACTCCATGGCTATGTACGGAATGACCTTCGAGACAACAACAGCCCTATCTTTTTTAAGCGCATTATACTTGCGCTTGAGGCCATCGAGATCTTCACGTAGCTTGATCTCCAGCTCACCCAACTTTGACCTCTCTTCTTCGAGACTCTCACATTTGACCTCTAACTCAGCAATCTCCTCCTTGTACCCTACAACCTTTGCTTCCTCTTTTCGGAGCTTCTTACATTCTGCCTTCACCTTGTTTAGATCCTTCTCCAAGTCTGCGATGTCAGTACGAAGGTCTTGAACAAGGGTATTCTGCTCAAGATCACTCAAAGCCTCTTCACACTTGGCTTGAACCTCCGCAAACTCTTGGTCCTTCTTCTTTTCTCTTGCCAAAATCTCATCCATCTTTTCCCTAGCAGAAGCAAGGGTCCGCACCACCTCCCTTGTTCGAGAATTGAGATGATTATCCAGCACAGCCTGTCTTGTATAACTCTTGTCGTGCAGATCGCACAACTCCTCAATGGGCATGTTTGTTAGCAAAGACCTCCAGCTTGGGGGAGTGATGTGCAATGCAAGGCGATGGCAGGCTGAAGCATCAGGAAGCTCTCTGGTATTGGGAAGACCTGATGAATACACAATCAATTAGAAGGCATATAAAAATATTCTGGTTCAATTAATAGCACGTATACTTACCATGAATGTCTTCATCCAACGCTTCAGCAGCCTTCTTGGTAGTAACTTGACCTTTCTGCCTGGTGTTCCTGGAGGGAGGTGTTAGTAGCACCAATTTCCTTTTGGGAGTGGCCTTTACTGCTTTGGCACTCGTACCCTTCCTGTTTCGAACCCTGTCAGCGATGCCAGACGACGAGCCAACGATGGTCACCTGGTCATCCTCGTAGAGAGGGTCATCGGATTCAGCAACATTTTCCACCAACTGTGAAGTCTCCTCTACGGCCACTGGCTTCGATTCTTTCACAGGCTTGGAAGGCTGAATAGAAGCTATGGGCTCCACCATCTGGGCATCGTCCTCCTGATTGTTAACTGAAATGGAGGGTGAGCCAACCCCATAGCTGACTTCATCAGGGTTCTTTGGAAGGAAGCTCGCCTCTCTGGCACCATCGGCAACAACAAAGTTCCGGAACGACATTTCTGCAAAACGAAAGAAAGAAGATAAATATCATCAGATAAGTTGTTTAAATTTATTTAAATAAGAGTGTACATACTTTTTCCATCACAAACTATTTCAGGCTTCATGGGGGAACCCTCCCAATGGTCAACAATACCAGCCATGTAAAGAATGCGCTCGGGGAATGACTGAACATTCACTGGATGGCGAACAAGACACTGGTACAATGGATTCCTCCGAACAGTATAAGGTAACTCATCGTTGAAACGTTTTTTGTCAAACCTGTATGCTTCGTTCACTAAAGCAGGGTACTCCGGAGGTATTATTGTATCTTGAATGTAAAAGAAACTCCCTTTCCAGTCCGTAATGTTTGTGAAAGGCTTTAACAGTATGGTTGGAACATCAGGGTCACATCTTTTTGCCAAAGTCAACCAATCCCCACCCGGGCACAGGTTCATAAAACCTTTAAGCACTGTCAGTGTAGGCTCATATTCGTAGGCTTTACATATCACAATGAACGTTGCAAGCTTAGCCAGGCCAAATGGGTTGAACCTAGAGATGTGTACTTGGTAGTATTGCATAAACTCTAGAATCAAAGAGTGGATTGGTATTCTAAAGTTTGACAACTTAAACGCATGGGTGTGCAGACCTACATATCCCTTAGGAGCATCAAATAAAGTTTGATTTTTACTAGGGAGCATTATTTTAAACTCTTTTGGAATAGGATAATCCTCAAGAAAGGCACGTACTTCATCTTTTGATAAAGTACATTTTTGTTCTTAATCACAAACTTGTTATTTTTGGCCATATTAATTAATGAAGAATACTACTTCTACGATGAAATATAGTTTAACGAAGAAGAGATTTACCTTTTTTCTTGCAAGGGTTAATGACAGACGATATTGTGTGTGTTTTGATTGCACGCAGTAAGAGAGATGAAATTTTGGGCGCAGTGAAAAGTAAATTAGGGTTTGGATGATGCGAATTTATACCGCTTTTTGTTTTGTTCCTTACCGTACACGTGTCCCTCATGTTCTAATCTGTTCGGATTTCAAATTAGGTTTAAATTTTGAAGGGACGTATGGGATTACCGATATTTCGGCAAGTGGGGATATAATGCAAAGTAGTTAGAGGGTATTTAAGCACATTTAATGCGTACTTTGCGACGCAGATTTCTTTTGCAGGGTCCTACGAGCTAACACGGTTAGTTTACTTGAAATAGAGTTGAAAGCCACATATTCTTGTGCGCATATCTAACTTTCAACTGGGGGGCTTGATGATGTACCCTCCGATTAGCTCGAAGGATCCCCCTTCGAGTCTGATCGCAACCTACATAATCAAAGGCTCTGGCTAGCCTCCTAAAACTTTCTTTGGCGTAAAACTAATCATCAATGATCTAGTTACCAAGTGGGAATTCGCCAATCGAAGGATTAAGCCCTTCGGGGTATCTCTCGATAAGTTTTAAGGACGGAACGATGCCAAGTCCAAATATTGGTGAGACCAAGTCTTACCCACGTATCCTCTTTCTCTTTAGCTCCCCCGCTAAAACAGGAGGAGTGGGACACTAAACCCTAGCGGTTACCACAAATCATGGGACGCCCCCATGATCTCTCTAAAACGTGTGACCACTCTCCAGGACCGTTTTCTTCACCTATAAATAGTCCTGGACGATGACAAATCTGGTATGCAATCTCTCTCACCTCACTTTACTACATTTACACTTAAACTCTTATACCGATCACTTATTCACACACCGGAGGTGGTTCGCAGGGTCCAACCCCTGCGCAATCACTTAACGTAGTGTTTTAGTATTTCTTATTTCAGGTTATATCCGAGCTTGGCGTAATCACAACACCCCTCATTTCCTTTGATCACCATCGAAGGCCTGGTAGTGCGAATTATTGTACAATCAATTGACACATGGCTTCTTTACATCCATTGATCAACTCTCAAGGGTTTATCTCTAAACCTTACTCGCCTATCTATGAATAAAGAATTTCACACATGATGTGTTATTATCTAGTCTTAAATTTATAATACTGAACTAACTTATAGACTAACACTAACGAATTGTATACCCGATCAGTTATAACTAGTGATGGTAAGCACGGGTCCGTTCGCAGGGAATGAGATGACTTAACCTAAACCTAATGGCAATCTAATTATCTAATCTAAACACGCAAGGGGGTTCAATATGAGAGATTGACACGATTTTAATAGCAAAAACTAATATTTAAACTAAAGCAGCGAAGTTAAAGATTTGGTTGTGGTCAATGGTAGAAGAACGTACTAGCCAAGTTCATCATATCATGTCTTAATGACTCGTCTACAAGTGCAATAATCTAATGCTACTTTTGTTGGTGAATCGAGATGGTCATGGTTACTTCTATGCATATCAACTCTTAACCCGATGGCCAAATCGTTATTAAGTCTCAAACACGCATTAAGTTTGTTAGCTATTCTATACGATTTATCTTAGTAGTTTATAACCAACCTCTCGCAAACCCCGAATTAGTTTCATTTAGTTTTTGGTTTAGTTAGTAGTTTACAACCTACCCCTCTCAAACCCAGGTTTTTTTACTTGCTTTCAAATAAAATATAAAAATACCAAAAATAATCTTCCGTCAACCTTTATACTAAAATCAAGATACACTTTGAACCTACCTCACTATTACCCTATAGAATGGTCAATCCTCTCCAAGTCTTGCCTATACTACACTACAACAATTAGGTACTCTACCTAGAAGGATTGTGAAACTTCGATGTTGCAATCCGCCGCATCAGTATCCCCTCTTTATTGCAGTTTTTGGCAGCAGAAATTCAGATTGCCTCAACTTAGTGATGTTGATAATATACTTTTTGCTATGTTTGGTGTAAAAGTTACATACACAAAATATAGATTTAAAATGAATTTGTTTGATGTGTCGTTTATACTCTATTTATTTTACCAAGTTTTAAATTTATATTTCACTAAACTAACCTATAGACTAACATTAACAGGTAGTATACCCGATCAATGTAGCTAGTGAATGGTGAGTACGGGTCATTCAGAAGGAGTAGGTGACTTTCATTCTAACCTAGTGAATTTCTATAGCTTTTAAGGGGGTTTGCATTTTGATTGATTAAACTAATTAAAAAACAAATAAAACTAATTAAACAAGAAATAAAACTAACTAAACAATTAAACTACGTATTATGGTAAGGTTGTGATCAAGAATGAGAAGGAAGTACTAGCCATGTTACTTCTAATAAATTACTAGTTATTCGTTTATTAGTGCAACGATTTAATGTAAATTATTGGTGACATCAGAAATGCGTAGACAACGCATTTCTATCTAAGTTAACTAGGCCAAATTTCTCGGTTACCTAGTTCTATGCATGCAACCTATATCCCTGTAGCTATTTATTGGTCTAATCAGTTACAAATATGCAATAAGTGGTGTCAACTAATCTATGCGATTTACCTGCAGTAACCCATTAGTCCTGGTGAAACCTACTCTTTTCACGCGATCACTTTATTGAAGAGCACTATACTAACTTAAGTGTTTTGGCGTTATCTGTCTAATATCGGGATCCTACTCCTCGAGTCCTAAGGAAGGGCACACACAATCCGGCTGTTTACCCCATCTCATGTATACCGACCATAGTGATACAAACTACCTACATAGCTAAAGAGCTACACTATGATAATCTAGACAATAAACATCAAATACTAAACAAATAAACGAGTATACTATTTGAATGTTAGACACATAAATTATCCAAAACTATGCATAAAATCTTTATAAATAAAATAACATAAACAAAGTAGTCATACCATGGCTAACACCCAAGGGTGTTAGTCCATAGCGTAGGTAGCAAATACAAAGGAAATTACAAACAATTTACAAATGAAAGACATAATGTAATTGACGTGTAAACCGATTGAATACACTTCGTATGATGATACGGGACCTTCTCCTCTTGATCTACTGACTTATGGGACTGAAATCTTGGTGGAATGAAGCTGGAGCTCGGCTGTGGGGGTGAGAAATTGTGTTTGAAACCTGTATGAGGGTGTTCTATTTATAATGTTGTGTCTAGGGCACCGATACGGCGTATCAGGTAGTGATACGGCCTATCCAGGATATCTTGAGTAGGGAATAAGAAAGAATATTCCCAGCATATACGTGCATATCTTTAAATACGGCGTATTGTGGAATAGTGANTGAAGCTGGAGCTCGGCTGTGGGGGTGAGAAATTGTGTTTGAAACCTGTATGAGGGTGTTCTATTTATAATGTTGTGTCTAGGGCACCGATACGGCGTATCAGGTAGTGATACGGCCTATCCAGGATATCTTGAGTAGGGAATAAGAAAGAATATTCCCAGCATATACGTGCATATCTTTAAATACGGCGTATTGTGGAATAGTGATACGCCGTATTCTTCATAAATCTTTACAGCTTGGATTAGCGATAAAATCTTCAATACGACGTATGGCTAGAGTTTCATACGCCGTATTACTTCAACGGTTGACTTGGGCTTTGACTGCAGAGCTTTAGATACGGCGTATTGCTAGAGTTAAATACGCTGTATATCTTCTAATTCACCAATACTTAGTGAATTCTTCTAGGTGTTGATCCGGCGTATCTCTAGTAGTGGATATGCCGTATGCTCTTTGCAAGTTGGATACATATTCTTCATTTATGCTCCAAATCCCGTTGTTTTCTGTGTCATTACCGAAGTTGCTCCATAAATACTGAAAATAACCAAAGTAATCAATTAAGTATCAATTTAGATATAAACAAATAGTAAATGAGCAATAATTGTGGGATAAATGATAGGTATTTATAGTACACATTTGATGTTATCATTGCTTCAGTTAGCTGCCCATAAATTAGATAAAGCTAACAATATTGGAGTTAATGGTGCACTAGAAGGAACATATACAGAAGATGGGCTCCTGCAAGCACTTGATCTTATTGATGCACCACCAAACTTTCTTCATCAACGATGGGAGTTATATAATAGTAATCTTAGAACACCTATGGCAAAGGTACCAGTTTGTTTTTCTCATATTAACAAACTATTTTTACCAAGTGTTTTGTACCAAATTTTTCTATACTCAACTGTAATGTAGAAACTATCACAACAGGGGAAGAAAGCAAAATATGCACAAGTTCATACTCACGAATGGGTGCCATTAGTTTTGCGCGGAAACATGACCAATTTGTGAGTACTTTGAAATCATTCCCATTTAAATTGTTGTTTAAGTTGCTTGGGGTGTTTGGGACTTACGCGTCCCATGTCAAAATTGACCATCTTCACTTGAGAATACTCACGTATCAGTTCACTAAGCGTTGCATAAGATTGTATTTCTTGGGTCACATATGTTTTGAAGTTGAACGGGCTAATGGATATCATCACACATGGGTTTATTTTAAGTATCTAGACTTAGTGGTTCAAGTGAATAAAGGTGTTGCGAAATTGAAACTATATAGCAATTAAAGTTATTTTCAAAGATCATGTAATAAGTCTGTTTTTCACTCAATGATTATATATAGATAGATGTTAATATACTAGACATGTTTGATTTCTTTTATCACTGAATGTAGTTTATAGTTGTGTGCCATTATCGGAACTAGTACATCTTTAGGCTAAAACTTTGGTATTAATAGACATGTACTTAGCAAATAGATGGTGTGGATCTGATGTACTTAGCTAATTATATGTGTAGGTCGGTTTTTATTTCACATTTCTTGTATGTATCATGTTTTTATGTGGAGTTCAGTATATTAGCTTAGTTTTACTCCGGAAACCATTCAAGTGTATGTCATTTTAAATATAATATTGATTGAAATCAAATGAGAATTATATTTGTGCCTTTAATTTGTACCAATATATGCAATTGTTTATATGGAATCGTTATGCTCTTCGTATCTTGACCATTTGTTACAAAGGACTATTTGGGGTTAATTTATTTATAATCTGATTATACCATATATGATCGACTATCAACTCTTGTTACCTTATTGGGCATGAGATTTAAAGTTCTCCATAACAAGTTAGTTTTTATACTAGCTTGTGATAATGAATAATAACTTGTGAATTTTACCTTTAATGATTGCTAATCATTTTTCTTTCTAATAGGATGAATTATGACTAGCGGATTGTGATGTTTGATTATTTTGTATTTAATGTGCAGAAAACGAAGTACAAAAGAGAACCTAATAATATTGAGATTTTTAACTTGTCATATCAATCCAAAGATGGGTCATACATTCACGACATGTCGAGAGAGTTCATGGTATACATTTACAGAATCTATACATTTATTTATACTCATCTATATATTTGATCTTATATTGTTAATGTTTTAAGAGCAAGCACACGAAGAGATGAATAAAAGAGAATTAGAAATTGGCAGTGCAAGACCTGTTGATGATGAACCATGGTCATAGATTGTAGAGGCTGTAATGTTTGAGCGGATTGGTCCAGATAAGCCTGGACAAGCACTTGGTTATGGGACCGGAGTTAAAAATCTAAAGTCACCAAGTTCAGTTTTGATTTAAGAAGAGTAAGAAAAGAGAGCTTAATAAATCAATACCGTCTACTATTAAATAAAGTTGAATCACAAAGTTCACAAATAGAGTCACTAAACAATCAAATCAAGATTAGAGGGGAGGTGAATTTTTAACAACTGCACTTAAAGAGCTATATGGTGTTGGAGCTTACAAAGATATGTTCTTTCAAGACGTGACATGTGAAGACGTACCAAGCACACATGTTATGACGTTGAGACTTATTTTATCTCATTATTTGCATTTAAATGATCATATTTGTGTTCTTCATTTTTCAGATTTCACTTGAATGATCATACATTCAGCGGCAGCAATTACAACAGCGCCAAGACAATTTATGTCAATCTAGTATGCAAACACATTCAGGAGTTCAAAATCATGAGGCGGCTGTACCACAGTCGTCTCAAGGGCAAGCAAAGCGACAACAACAATCAGTTTTGAGGCAACAAAGACAACAACAAGGCCAAGCAACACGTAAACAAGTACAACCAACACAGTCAGATTCAACAGGACAGCAGGTAATTGAACAACAAAATAGTTACTCGAATTTATAGCATCAATATTGTTGATATATGTCAGAGGGTAGATAAAGCGAAGAAAATCGAAAATGTGTTTACTCACTGTTGGGGAAATGAACCAACATGCTAAATGTTTTATTAGTAGATAGCATTTTACTGACGAGTGTACCCTTTTGAAATATTTTGTTATTGCTTTAGTTTTGATACATTTGTCCTGCATTAGGTTTTTGAAAAGTTAAATATTCGTATGTAAATTTTTTATGTTATTTTATTTTATTGTTTCAAAAAATATATTCACACTTATGAGTGTAGACATTTTGACACTTTGTCCACACTTTTAGGTGTGAATATTTAACAATATTTTCACGCAGACATTTTTTGCAATTGTCACATTTTAACGTGTGGACATTGAAATAATGTTTTCACACTTTTAATTATAAACATTTGAATAATATCTACACTTATATGTGTAAGAAAATTTGTTGCACCCATTATTACCATATTATATGAGCAAGTATTGACTTTATAATTTTACACATTTTTAATTGTGAACATTTGGCTTTTAAAATGTAGATAATTTAACTCACTTTTTGTAGTGTATGTGACAATGTGTCACTTTTGGAGTAAATACTACAATATGTAAAAACACTTGTAGGTCCTTTTGGCTTGAACAAAGTGTTGTGAATTGTGATAGTATAAAATGGAGAATGAAAAATAGAATAATGGGGAGATATGAACGAATAAAATCTCAAGTTCAGTCGATATCATGAAGTCAATATAGAACAATTTTACGAAGCTTGACTTCTAATTAAGGGTTGACACTTTATAACTTTAGCGCCTATCTACATTTTGGTGAGTATAGGAGTCAAAATCAATTTGAGACCAGAAAATCGAACTATGTGATCCGTGTTTAAACACATGGACACTCGACTAAAAGAAAAGCAAAGAAGAACATCTTTGATTAGGAGGTCAATACTTGTCAAATTCGAATACCAAAAAGTTAGTATTATCTAGGCGCATAACATGCATAAAAGTAAAGGTGTATCACACGCATACTGCCTATTGGATAAATGTTTGAACATATGAACTGAATATATAGATAATAGATGTATCCAGATGATGTTTAGCATATATTCACTTATGGGTAAGTTGTTTATTTTGAAAATGTTCGCGAAAGAGAAAAATAAGCCTTTTTATTATCAAGTGGACCTCTTGACTTAGGCATGGGTAGGAACGATACTTGTTGCAACTTCACATCTCCTCAATATTCCCGACTTCTATATATATATAGATCTCATTCGAGAGCTAGAAGCATGGCAATGTAGATGCAATGTGCCACACAAAGATAGAGTTGTTTAATAGGTATAGGGGTGTTGTTTCTAGTGGTTTAGAGTACAACGGCTAAGTTTCTTATACACTTAAAGTTCACCTAGGGTTCTTAAGGAATTTGTTCTATTATGTTAGATTGTATAGATTAGGAAAACGAGTGCAATGAGGAAGGCGAAATGGTAAGGAAGAAAGGTCTTATATGAAGATTGAAGAGTTATTTGGATAGCCAAGGATGACTTGCCTAAATCCATGGACAAAGAGGTTGCTACAATTAATGACAACTTTTGAAGTGGTTATTTAGCAGGTCGTCTTTGGCTCATCTGAGAAGCTCTTATCTTTCATGTTAGACCTTTTCTTCCATTAATCTTATCATGTATTAAACTATGTTATATAGCACATGAGTCAAAGAGGTATAATTATTCATTTCTTCAAGGTTTTTTTTTTTTTTTTTTTTTTTTTTTTTTTTTTTTTTTTTTTTTTTTTATAACTTATATTACCCCGTTGGGTTCATTTTATTCCTTACATAACAAGTTTGTCACGAAAAGGTTTTGATGCTTATGGTCACCAATCAAATGAGAATGAATGTGTTAACCAAGACTCCACTTGATCCTTTGGGCTTAAATGACAATGGAGTTCATGAATGATTACCTACCCACTTATAGGGCTAGTTTAGACCCTTTGTCTGTTCATCATGGTTTTCACGTATTGAGCGCATTGTATTGGTGTTACGAAAATCATGCTTTATTACGACAAGGAGTTACGTTTTTCTTGTGCATGTGCAGTCTCACACATTGGATTAAGATGACCCTTGTTAGATAGAAGCTCATGAACAGATGAACTTCAATCATGTATTCTTTGATCTAATTCCTTCTTTCCCGCAATATGACTAAACGTTTATAAAATTCATAATGGTAATTGATGGTGTACCCTATCCTGCGGCCAGAGCCTAGTCTCCGAATGCTGCATACATAAATACTCGAAGTGTTCATTGGCGTAAAGCCTACTAGGCTACTATAAGGGAACCCATCAATACACAAAAATCCATCTCTTGAAGCCTGAGCCTCCGAGGAGTTTTAGCCTTCAATGAGATCAAGGCTCCGCAACTAAAAGACAAACATAATATTCCTTGGAACCTGCCACAAATAACGGGTTTTCTATATTCCCGAATGTGCGACAACTACACATGGACATGACCTCGCAGCCTTTGATCATAGACTTCCTATTGGCTAAAGAGAATGTGCTCCCTCTAACCAATCCGGATGACCCACCTCATTTGCACATTTTAGGTATGCCATCACACACTCTCACTACATTCTCTCTCTAAACATTACCCATTCATTGCGATGACTTATTCTCACGCCGGGGACAGTTCGCAGGTTCACTCCTATGCTCCAACTAACCCAAGCTTGTTTCTTTGTCTTATTTCATGGCACCCTAAGCTTTTAGAAATATCTAGCTTACATCATAAGTAGGTTCTGATCAAGAGAAGGTGCAACCCGTTGTACGATCAGTAATCATCAACATACAAAAAGCAAACGATTTGAAAAGATCTACCAATAACAAATATTTTCTTACCATCGTGGAAACAAGATGCACCAATCAACATGAACAATATTTTTATGTTTTAATCACTAATTCTTATCCTTTTTAGTTATTTGTATATATGTATATTACATGTGAGATTTCAGCATTATTTTGACGTTAGTCCAACGAGTTATAACTAGACAAGATGCCTTTTCTGATGCTTGAAACTCCTCACAATCATGATTGCAAGTCTGCAGTTGGCGGGCTTGAGTATATTTCCCCATCATTTTCATAATTAAAGACATATATCTAGTATCGAATGCATGCTTTATAGTTTATACGTGTCACACACTTATTTGTACAAATAATAGTTTAGTTTTGCAATTCAAAAGAATTAGTTTTGCAATATGTTAGCAGCGCAGCTTGTTGATTGTTTGCCTTCCAGTTGCTCAACACCTATTCACCATGTTGTTGGCGAGAATATTAATGGCATCATGAATGTTATGATCCTTGATCAAGGCCACCAGTTTACACCTAATGGCATCTTCATCACCAGGTAAAACTGCCAACACTTGATCTGCAACTTTAACAGCTTGGTCATATTCTGAGCGTTGGATATGTCCATTCAGTGAACTGAATAGGTCTTCTACGCCACTCGATGGTTTGGGGTTCGGAGGCATGTTTGTAAAAAAGAATTGACGTACGTTTTGAACTGAAGAGACTCGTGAAAAGAAAACAAACTTCGACGGGTATATATTTTGGTACACCCAGTTGATTAAATTGTATTGGTTTAGTTTGGTTTGTTATATTGGTCATGATGGTTCCCATTTTTTATTTTTATTTATTTAATTTTTTTTAATGACGTACTAGTTATAATGCCCGCGCACGCGCGGTTTTTTTTTTTTTTTTTTTTTTGAAATAATTATATAAAAATTTTAATCCTATTGTTAATTGCATCTTATCTATATTTTTTGTATTTATCTTCTACTTGTGTTGTGGATAAATATAAAATGTTACCTAATAAGAAAATAATATATTTTTTTAATATCTTATCTATATTTTATTATTTTTTGTATTTATCTTCTACTTGTGTTATGGATAAATATAAAATGTTACTTAATAAGAAAATAATCTTTTTTTTTAAATAAAATTATTACTAAATAAGGTATGGTTCCAATTTTTTTGAAATGAAAAATTCCCAATAGGGGTTTTGTTTTATTATATAAAAGATTTTTATGTGTACTTGTTATAATACTCGCGCACGCGCGTTTTTTTTTTAATTTTTTTTGAATGATATATATATTTTTATTTATTAAAAAATAATGTTTGATTTATGATTTTTAATTTTATAGCTTTTTTTATTAAAGATAATCATTTAAAAAGTTTGATCATATTATTAGTTGCATCTTATCTATATTTTTTGTATTTATCTCGTAGTATATCAACAAAACGAATTTATAAATTTATAACTTAAAATAATAATAATTAAAATATTACCTAGTAAGGAAATAATCATTTTTTTTTAAATACGAAAATCCCCACTAGGGGTTTTATTTTATTATATAAAAGATTGCTTAGGCGTGATTATTATGAAGGAAAGGTGAACGTAAAATAATGTGTTGAAAAGTTGATGTGACAGCAAAGATGGAGGTCAAGTAGAGGCGACCATTACATGTAGGCTTTTTTTTTTTTTTTTTTTTTTTTTTTTTTTAGGCGAAATATATAATAAAGACAGAATGCTCTAAAATGCTAGAAGCAAAGAGTATAAATACAACACTCACTACAAGAAACAGGAGAACAGGCGACGAAACGATCCCGTCGACATTTTTTCGTCGGGACAATGAAGAAAACGACCAATTTTGAATTTTTCGGGTTAATATGTTCCCGTCGAATTTTTCGGGTTAATACAACACTCACTACAACACCCGCTGCGTTGAATTTTTCGGGTTAATATGTTCCCGTCGACATGTCGACGGGACCATATTGGTCAAACTTTTCCACCTCAATAATTGGCAAAACTTGGGCGCGAATTTGTCCCGCCAATATTTTCCCGTCGACATGTCGATGGGAGCGTATTAATCACAAATAATTGTGTACTTAGTGTTAGATTAGAGTTAATAACTCTGTTTATGCTTATTATCCCGTCGACATGTCGACGATACCGTGTACCGTTTAAGCCAAAAAAATTATTCTAAATACTGGTGAATACTATGGCGGGATTTTTTCCCGCCTCTTTGTTGCCGAAAATCCCGCCTCTTTGTTGCCGACGACATGTCGACGGGAATAAATCCCCCGCCAATTTTGCCTTTTCCCCGCCAATATTTTACTTATATATACGTATAATGAAATAATCACAAAACACGTAAATTCTCACGAAACAAACAGAACAATGGATGGTTTAACACCGGAACACGAATGGTCAAAGGCTTTATCACACGAGCTCCTGTATAATGAAATTATACTTCATTGGGTTTGGGAAATTTTTGATGAATATGGTTCATATGCGAACTATGCACCGTGGCAGAGAGACAAGATTCTGGAATGGTTGAGGAAAAAGCTGTACTATATAAAGTATTTGGAAGAGCTAGATGTTGCTGAAGCACAACCTGCTGCTATTGGAGGTGACGATGAAGATGAAAGCACGTTTGACCTCGACACCGAAATTGATAATCTGGAAAATAGAGTAACAGATCTGGAAGCTGAGTTTGCACATCTCAAGGAAATGAGAGCAAGGAAGGGAAAAAATGGTGCGAGTTCAAGCAAAGCGGGAAGTAGCCGCAAAAAAATAAACGGGTTGTTTGGTTTGATCTGTTTCGTTTGGTTGTCGAGTTTTTTAGTTTGAGTTGTTTCGTTTGGTTGTCGAGTTGTTTCGTTTTATCTGTTGCATTTGCTTGTCAAGTTATTTCGTTTGAGTCTATATGAAATGAATGTGGTTGAGAACTCTTGTGTGTTTTAAATAAACGGTTTGCCTTCGTGTTTGTTAGTTGTGATAGTGTTCCTTAAGTTCCATTCTTTGTGCATATGTAATTTAGTGTTGAAAAATTGTAAATTTAAAACATACGTATTACTCCAACATTAAAGCGTACGAACTAAAAATATAAAGCACGTTCGACATCAGTTTTCACAACAACAACAACAACATTTTATTAAACAACAATAACATAACAAACAACAATAACAACAACAACTACAACAAGAATAACACAACAAACAACAACAACAATAATAACAGCAACAACAACAACACTACATACGAAGATTTCCCATGCCGCCTACCATGTCATTATAAAGGTCGTGAAATAAGGTAGCTTATTCAATTGTGTGGTTGTTGGGATGCATATACACTTCTAGCATCTTATTGAGTACCATTATCTGGTGACGAAGGCTGATGCAGTTTGAGCACTCTGTATTTCCAAGACTCGTTGTTGAAGGTCCTGCAGTGTAACGAGTTGGAGTTATAGATGGTCCTGTAGAATGGGTTGAAGGCGTTGAAGCTCCAGGAGAACCGGTCATTTTGGTGAGTCGTTCCTCCTTCCATAAAAAAAATCGCATCCATAGTCCTTTTTCCCCCTTGTTAACGGTGTGAAGTTTTTCGTACACAGTCGCGATGTAAAACGTACAACTCAGAACAGCAGAATTTGTTCACCTGATGAGAAGGAAGGAGAAATGTATTATGGTCAGCTAGAAGAAATTCTGGAGTTTGCGTATACCCAGTTCAAAGTTGTGTTGTTTCGAGTTAAGTGGTTCGACTTAACCAACAAAAAAGGTAGAGTCCAATGTTTTATCACTAGAAACAACATGACACAAATCCTTGCAGATAGCTATTCATTTGAAGATCAACCTTACATTCTCGCAGCACAAGCTAAACAAGTCTTCTACCTTGAAGATCCTGCCAGACGACCACTCCATTGGAAGGTCGTCCAAGAAGTGAATCACAACACAACCTGGGATGTCATCGCAGTAGATTACGATGATGATGTGATCCATGGCAACAACTCATCTAATCTCCAACTAACTGTCTGCTAATTTGAATGATTTGGCATTTGAAACCTTAAATATCGATGGTCAATCAACGTTAGTTGAGGCACCACCACCAATCATTCCTGTTGATGATGACGATGATTTTATTGATGATGAAGATGAAGATCCTTATGATTTAGCAGTTCTGATGCAAACAATTCTGATGATGAAGTTGAAGTTGCGACTGATGTTGTTTATGATAGTGATGTTGATTTAGCAGATTGATCTTAAATTGTAACTTGTAAAACGACACTTATTTGAATGAAATTGTTATGGATTGTTTAAATGTGTATAATTATTTTGAATGTGTATGTATTTGAATGTGTGCATGCTTATGTTAATTTGTTCCCGAATTTCTATATGTTATTCAACTTGTACTTTTACAGATGGCAGCAGTAGTGCGCGGTCACGGTGGTGATGGTGTCGGTGACCCACCACCCCCTTATCGTCAAATTGAGAGCTGTCACCGTAGTGGTAAGATACTTAAACTTGATCATTTAAATTTTGTTACTTGTTATTTTATGACGTTTTCACTCACTTCAATTGTAGGATCGGGTGGAAGACCTCGACGAGGAGGTAGGGCGAGAGGTGGAGGCAAGGGTGGAGGTCGGGATGGCGGCAGTGTCACACCCTGAATTTACCTGTTATGGCAGCGGAATGGAATACCTGGGTGTAACGATCATGGCATCTCATACAAGGTTATAGTGAACGACCTAAAGTGTCGTTTAGTAAATACAACGTTTGATCATTTATTTAAAACATACAGAGTTTACAAACATAGGTCCCATAAGGTTTTGCAAGTTTATTAAAAACAAGTTCGACAAGATCAAACGTAACATAAGTGCAATGAAATAAAAGGGTGACACGCGTCGACTCCACGACTCCATGAAGGTCCAAATGCATGCCAACATGAGTTACTTTAATTACCTGAAAATACATTGCTAAAACGGTCAACAATAATGTTGGTGAGAAATCATAGGTTTATAAAAATGAAATGTTATACGGTAACCTCAAGTATAAGATGTATGACAAAAGTCAAATGAAAAATAGTACAATAGCCCTTAAGCTCATGATCCCGAAGCTAGACTGAATGAAATGCCCCTCCAGAGTGTTTTGCCAGACACTCTAATAATGATAAAAATGAAATGCATCTGTTTGACTGTTTGTATAACCAACGCGGATGGAGGCGTCACCCTCAATAGATCTATCCACTCGCTCTCGCTTAGGTACAATTAACGGTTCATGATAATAGGAGAACTTTAATAAGGCAATGTGGTAACTTAAGCATTGTACTTGAATTTGATACTTTGGCCCGTACAAAAATGGGTGCAATGTATTCTCCCCCGTGGGATTTGAAATAAATAATGAAATGTAAACGGTGCTATGAAAACTCACGTGTAGTGATGAAGCAATATGCTATGAAGTGAACTGAAAAGGCAAGTCGCAACTCCTAGCCGTAACCTAATATGAATGAAGTATAATCTAATTTAGATTATATAATGATGTTATGAATGCATGTGCATATGTTATCTATACCACTCATGAAGTTTTGAAATATTTATAATTGTGAAAATTATACTTTATATTATCATACCAAGTCATATAGTACTTTATGTGTATATATACATTGAAACAATGTTTTATAATAGTCATATAGTGAAAATATAACTTTCGTCGAAATTAATATACTTAGAGAATTTCTGAAAATAGTTTTGAACAACATATCGCAAAACAAGGTGTATCTCGGTCGTTATAAACTCATTTTCTATGTTCTTTATATCCGCGGATTTGTGTTACAATGTACTAATGAGTTCTTGATAGCTTGGTGTATTTTATTAGTGTTAATGGTCCTGTTTTGTCCGTATAAAAAATGTACATCAGCAATGCATTTTTCAGAAAATTACTTATAGTTATGAATATTGTTTTAGGCGTAACTTTCTCGTCGTAAACTCAATTTAGTCCATTCAAGCGGCTACGGTTTCGTTATAAGATTTACTTTCTGAGTATTTGGTCTAAAATAGGTCATGGGCTACTGAATTCTCCAGGTTTTCCAAAAATGTCCAGGCTGTCCCAAATTGTTTAAAACAAAATTTGGTATAACTTGTTTTTATCACATCCTTTTCGTTATAAATCCGTTTTTACTCATTATTGCGGCCATGGCTTCGTCTTAGAGTGTATTTTCTTTATCTTTGGTCAAAAATTAGTCCATACCTACTGAGTTTACCATATTTTAAAAATAAGACCAGTAGCTTATATATATTGTTAATAATGGTTTTTCTTATCTTGTAATTAGTCCAAATTCATCACCAACAACTTCAACAATCCCATATCCTACCATACACCTTCTTAGGGTGTCATGGGTTCCTAAATTTCATTTAACCAAGTTTCCTCACCAAATATCTCTTAATATTAATTTCTAGCTCATAAAAAAAATTATAAAAACATAAAATAGAGTGGTATAAATTACATATCATCTTGCATGTGGAAATAAAATGATATGGACATTGTAAAAACATTGTAACATTATGAAAAATTATTTGGTTTACTTACTTGAAGGATTTGTGAATTTTTGGTGATAAACCTAATTAATCTATAGGTTTATATTGCAAAACCTTGTAATAGATTATCACTAGCACTTGAAAATATACTTGTCTTGAAAAATTTTGATGATCTTGCTCTTGATCTTGTTATGGCCGAGCACTCCAAGGAGGAAAGAAAGAAGAAAACTTTTTGATCTAGTTAAATTTTGCATGTATGTGTTATGTTAGGTAAAAATCTAGGTTTATATATGGTAAATTTTTAAGTAACAAGTGTCCCTAGGACACTTAGAGGACCGGCCACATGGGGGGGGGGGG